>FMBT01000568.1:0-48203 GCA_900095095.1 Fragilariopsis cylindrus CCMP1102
CACTATTGAGATCAAGGAAGATGGAAGTAGTTGTAAAATCGAATGCAACCTTGGTGCTACTCATTCCAACAAAGAAATGAATCGCGAGGTCGTCCATTTATTGAAACAAAATTAAGCCAAAAGAATAAATAGAGAAATGAATCTATATATAACTAGATACCCTCGTTCTAAATTTATCTAAATATTAGTATATTTTTACTGACAATTCACTCGACTTTAACCTTTTAGGTTAGATACGCGAACTACGGGACAGAAATTCAGTTAGAGAAAACAATAACACGAATTTAGAAGAAACAAGAGATCAGGCAGAAGCATTACATACCGGCGGTAGACGAAGTGGACAAAAAACCTGCCAGTAAAGACGACACAGAGGATGCTCCTGAATCAGAAGGAGCCAACAACATTATGGAAAAAAATGATATTTCGGATAAAGAAGAATTACAGAGGATTGTTGATCCACTGAAGTCGAATCAATTTATTGCTGGTGCAAGCAACGATTATTAAATTTAACAATGGAGCATTTCGGAACGACAATAACGAAAATAGTAACAAAGAAACGAAATCTTTTCACTTCTTCTCTTTCAAATCTTCTCTTACCTATTTCGCGCTGCCAGTTTAGCGCTAACAGTTTCGCGCTACCAGAGGCTTGTGCATAGTACTGGGCAGAAGATACGACTAAGAAAGAAAACTCTCTGGAATGCTAGGGGACGCCCTCAAGAAATCTGCGTCTTAAGTTGGAATCTTCGACTATGAAGATGGCGACGATAGTGATTGATTCTAAAAGATAGACGCAACAAAAGAAAATGACAATAATGATGTTATTACAGAGATAATAATTCTGATATATAATATATATGCAGGTGAAAGTAGTTTCTCGATCAACGACGAAGACAATTATGACGGAATACTGTAGATGACATCGAAGCCAGTGCGGCAAAGAAAGCAGCAGTGAATCAAAGTAAGCACAACATTGATGAATCGAGCTAGATGCTTACAGCAAGAACTATAGAATGATAAAAGATCCTTCAATACAACATATTATGATACAAACGTTCGATAACAACAACAACAACAACAACAAAATGTAGACGTATGTACATGATGTTCGATAAACAGAAAATTATACGGTATATATCTAAACTAAAAAGGCGTAATACAAAAGTGATGGCATGGAACTGTAGTATACTAATTAGGATATTCGTTATTTTGTTTATGTTGCCTACAGTAGTAAGTACAGTACAGTCCTACATTACAGTAGTAGGCTATTATTCATTTATAATCATTTCGATCGTTGTTGCTACGCCTGCACCTGCGTCTGTGCCTGCTGTCGCCCATCGATTTGGATCTGAGTTGTTGTTGATAGCTAATTTGAAAGCGATTTCGATGAATGACGAGAAAATGTGCGTGGGCTTGTGCGTGGTGTTCGTGGTGTTCGTGGTGTTCGTGGTGTTGTATTATTACTACACGTACTAGGTCGTTTATTATTAATAGCAATACATCCTCTTATTGTCTTGGTCTTTACTAATGATTTTGCTGTTAGTTCCATTCTTGTTGTTCTTTTCTTTCTTTTTCCACCAACAAATGAATCAATGAATGATGTAAATCCCCAAGATGGTACAGCAAACGATGATTGATGCTGACACGCTAAAGATGATGGGGACGATGACGATGAAGATAACGATGATGAGGAGGAGGATAAAGTTGATGCTGGATACAGGGAAGTGTCGCTTGATGCTGGATACAGGGAAGTGTCACTTCTTTCATCAATATCATCCTCGTCAGTACAATTGATAATTCGTTGATGTTGTTGTTGTTGTCGTTGTTGTGACTGATGTTGATGTTGCTTCTGGAATTTGTCATTACTATTAATAAGTTCCACTTCTACGTTAGTGTTGTTGTCATTGTTGTTGTTATTGGTGTCAATAAAGCCATTGATTTGTATACAACTCTTATTACTATTATTGTTAGTAATAGATATTGAAACTGATAATGATGATCTTGATGGGTCTTCACTACAAACAGAAGAAGAATCTTCTTCTTCACGACTGTTGCAACAATCGTCTCTGTCATCAGTAAATTCGTCATTATTGACTTTCAAACTATTGCCTTTCTTCGTCTTCTTTTTGGATTCAGTATTTTCATTCATGTTCATTTTTAATACCTGTTTAGCATCCTTTTTACCAATATAATATGCAATACTACAACTTCTTTTACAATATGCTGAATAAATCTTAGCTAATTGTTCTGCTTGTTGTTGTACAATCATGATTTGTTCCTGTTGTTCTTTTTCTTGTTCTTCCTCTTGTTGATGCTGTTGGGATTGGGATTGTTCTTCAGATGACGATGAAGAGGACGACGAAGTGGACGATGATGACATTGACATCATTGACCATGATGATGCTGATAATGATAGTGATGATAGTGACAGTAGTATTGTACTAGCACCTTCTGGTCCTTTATTGTCTTTTTCTTCTTCTTCCTCTTCTTCCTTTTGTCGTTTTTGTTTTTGTGTTTGTTCATAATAATGTTGACGTTGTAGAAGTTGTTTTCTTTGATAGAATAATACCGAACGTATTGAATGTAATCGATGTTTACGTTTCTTCTCTCTTCCTTTTTTTGTACGACATTCAATACCTCTCCTACAATACATTCCATTGTCCTTTGGTATAATCCTCGAACCTTGACTCATCATATCAAACCATTGTACTGTTAATAATGCATCATCTTTAAATGAACGAAGTTCTTTTTTTGTATACCAACTTTTGTGATTGTTATTATTATTAGTAGTAGTAGTAACTTCGCGACTATAATATCGTAGACGTACAGATGACTCGAATCGGACATAATTTTTTTCCTTCTTCTTCTTCTTCTGATTCTCTCTAGTAGGAGTTATATTGGACTTCTTACTAACACAATTGTTGCTGATGATGTTTATGCAAGAATTATCATCTTCATTAGCATCATTTTTATCATCACAACCTGAAACGACCACATCATCTTCTACAATTATAATATTGAATTGTCCTCGTCGTTTATCTTCTTTACTAGTATTATAATTGTTGTTAGAGCGCGATGACAACATCGTGATGGGTGGTGATACTACTCGTACCATAGTCATCTTCTTTTTGGGTGGGATAGGGATAGGTTGGTTTAAGTACCATATAAATCTGATTGTGTGTGTAAAAAACTGTATCTGGATGAAGCTTATGCTAAATAAGTTGTTATTTCATTCTCTTTTCACTTTCACATTTCAAATACGGTATTTTTGCTGATTGATTCTTGTTTGTAAAAATGATAAAAAGTTTTGTCCGAGCGTTGATTTGTTGATAATGTTTGTAAATAAATGAGTTAAGCGATGGCATTATTAGGTTTAATAAATAAAATTAACAGTTATTGATTTTATTTAAATCAACAATCATTACTGGTCGTGTATATAAATTACTTAGAACGTTGGATTTGAGTGTCTTCGCGGGGGGCACAATAATATTCCGATTTGACGTCCGTACAATAGCCTTATATTTATTATCGGCCAATCTTTGCTAACCTAACTGTTAATATAACAGCTGCACGCAACCACTTGTAATTAATCTACTAATCACGTGAAACTTACGGGATTGATTCCACTTCTCGACAAAAATATACGTACGAGTACTTTCTTCACGGGTTTAAAGTAGTGTAGTACTGTCCTACGACTGAAGAGAGAACCCTTGTCATGTCATCTCCGCTTGGATTGTCATGATGTTCTCCTCTTCATCAAAGAACTTATTGCCCTGGTATACAAAATAATACTGCATTTTTTGAAGAGTGCATGACATGTGTTGCCTTGTCAGCATGTATGGGATGGGGGGTCATGGGTAAAAAGAGAATAGTTACTAGAAAAGTAGTAGACAGAAAGTCACCATGGCATGTAGAGTAGAGTAGAGTAGAGTAGAGTATTTCATAGAGGACTGTATGCATGCAAGGTAACCTTTCAATTGTTGAAAAACTACAAATATTGTGATATGATGGGTAAGCACTGGTAATTGTTATTAGCTTGAGAAATTGTAAAACCGCATACTACTTTTACACACCCTGTTAACTCTGCTCTGCTTATCCTATTAGTTTTACCAAAATGATTTCCTTAATCTTAAATGACATTGTTGAGAACTAATTACTAGTCTAAATTGTAAATTGTTTTACACAGTGCAGTTTGTTATGTAGAATCAATTAGTGAAGTACAGAATGTTTGCTTTTGTATTCTTTTCCCCTAGACAAAAATTCCCCAGTGGTTGGAATGGACCCAACAACAACACAAAAATTTGGCTATTCTTGGTAGTTAGAGCTGAAGACATACATCATCAACAATTAATTCAGACTGAGCTGTTACGGTGCATTCATTCTTTTCAGGAAATAAGAAGTGCGTCAAATTGATAGGGAAAGCTATCTGATATCTGGTTGAATTCTGGTTTGCTGGGAAACTTTGTGTAGAGGTATGAATGGATATAATATAGAATAAAGCCTGATTGTGAGTTCTTCATAGGAAGGAAGAAAAAGTATGAGTAAGAGGGGTCCCATTATATGTATGTTTTGATTACTTGTATGCCAATGGAGAGAGGGGGGGGGGAGGGGGAGGGCTCTACCTGTGAATGAAAAAGCATGTGAGCCTTATTCTTAGGCAAGTTTTGTGCTTCAATGACATACTGATATTACTATTGAATACTAATGCTCAGTGTGTGTTGTGTGAAGAAATAGGAGAGGAATTATACAACTGATGATGATGCTACACTACACTACACTCAGCAAAAAATGTGTTCCAACACAAACAATATAAATGACAGTAGACTTACAACTAGTAATAGTAAAAAAAGATCCTGGAAAAGTGCACAAGGTTGACAAAAAATAAATAGTATGCACACAGTAAGCGCACAAGAATCTTTTGCTTGTTAAACTATATGATATACTGCAGCAGTAGACAACCAATAATTACTGCTGTTGCCAATTTTGTAGTTGTTGAATCAGGAAAAATCAATGTTCTACTACAGTGTGTAAGAACTTGCTAGACCACTGGCAGTAGGTATCCCAACAACTGCTAGAGGTAGAGGTGATTGCTTTGTTGATGACATCATCAAAGTTTACTTTTAGATGACCCAGTCCAGATAGAAAGGCATGCCACTTCAGCACCACTAGCTATTCATATTGCCATGCTGCCAAATGCAGGAACAAAGGATCCAATTGAAAGACGAGAAGCTCATTCAGAAGGAACACCAGCAGAGATCCAGACAGTTCTAGGATGGGTGTCGTCTCATTTGCTCACTACCAGAAGAGAAGTATGTTGCTTGGTGCAAAGAGATATCTGACACCAAACCGGTTTCAAAAGCCCTGTTAGAATCAGTCATAGGCAGACTAACCCATGCCTCATGGGTTGTCCCCCTTTCCAGGCACTTCCTTTCCAAGTTAAAGGCTAGTCATTGTAAAGGAATGTGTGCATGAACTGAAAGAGCGCCTACAACATATTTTGGAGCCATTATTTTTTACACATATGGTAAGGTAGAGGCACTCTCCCTGACCAAAAAGAAGCATTTTCTTGGAAGTTCTACCCTGCTAACCTAAAAACAAAACATTTTATATCGCCTGTTTTGTAGTTTGTGTTTTTATGACAAAAGCCATGACTCGACTCACTCGACTCACAAGATGCTTGTTGAGGTCCAGACGTTCAACAGCCATTAAAAAAACAAATTTTAATTAAAAAAAATGTACGGCTGCTATCGTGTCAAGACAACGAAGAGATATTATGTGCGCGTATGACTCGTTTTTTAGGCTGATGATGCTTTTAAAATCTTTTATTTTTGTGCGTGTGTACAATTTGTACAGTACAGTACAGTACAGTACAGTACAGTACAGTACAGTACAGTACGTGCAACAAGCAATCATCAAAGCAATGACCCGAAATTTTGAAAATCATCTATCTCGACAGCAAGCCAAGACTAACTGCTGTACGTAACTGCCTACACTACTACTACTACTACTAAAGTACATAAACAATCTCTAGTGTTGCTAGCTAACCAAGGCGGACATCGACATCGACATCGACACCCAGACGAGTACCCACACGACCCCGTACCCACGATCGAAAAAGGAGACGACAAGAACGAAATTGACGGTTTCTTCAAAATGTCAGATTTAATGACACATGTCGTTGCTATATTGGTCGGTGTTGGAATTACATTATGTTTAGTTGGTGCCTATAATAATGCGACGACTGCGTCTGCTTCTTCTTCTTCCAAAAATAATACCTCTAATAAGACTGCTACTACTACTTCTGCTGCTGGATCATCTGCATCTGGAGGGGGTGGTAGTAATAAAAGCAAGAGGAATAAAAAAAAAAATAAAAAAAGTACTGCTGCTGCTGCTGCTGTAGTGGTAGCATCACCTCCACAATCAGCATTTGAAAATGTACCAGCTATTCCTGATGAACCAGTTGTGGTTGTAGTAGAGAAAAAGAAGGCGGCGGCGACAGTTCCACAACAACAGAACGGTGGTGGTGGTGGTGGTGGTGGTGGAAAGAAGAAGAAGAAAAATAAAAAAATGACTGTTGTAAAGTCATCTTCTACTGCTAGTACTAGTACTATCCCAAGTGCTAATCTAACAAACACGGAACCAACACCACAATCGAAACCAAAAGTAAAGACACCAGTAGTAGTATCAGCACCTATTATTCCAAGTCAAGGTCCCGGTCCACTTCAACCACGTATTATTGTGGAAGAAGAATGGGCCACCATCCCGGTACAAAAGAAAAAAAATAAGAAAATGAAACAACCTGCTAATGGTGGTGCTGCTAATGGCGCTGGTGCAAATGGCGCTACCACTACACCAGCTGTGGTTGTATCGGAACGTGTTACTATTGATTCATCACGTGTTGGTATTATTATTGGACCAAAGGGTGCAACAATGAATGCTATACAAGAAAAGACGGGTGTGAAATTAGATGTGAATGCACCGAAACCTGATGATGCTGCTGCTGGTAGTAATGGTGGTGGTAATAATCAATTCCGTCCTGTACGCGGGGGTTCGATGAAGAAACAAACCGCTACTGTCATTATTACAGGTGGTACCAACGAATCACGTGTTATTGCAAAGAAGGCTATATTAGAATTAGCGGATCGTGGTTATTCCTCATTATTGATGGGTGATCAATTTGGTGAGTCCACTGTTACTGTCCATCCAAGATTTTTATCTAATATTGTTGGTCCCGGTGGGAAAATCATTAAGTCAATTCAATCGGAATGTAATGTTAAATTAACGATACCAAAAAATGTGGATTGGACACCAAAAACTATTCAGGTATGTTTGTGTTGAAATACTGTTGTTATGTTGTGTTGTTACGTTGTTGTGTTGAAAGTTTGTCTTGCGTGTTGTTGAAATTGTAAACGTACATTAACGCCCACAAACGAATGCAAAATTCTAACGACACACCCACCCATTCTTCTTACTTGCTTCTTCAATTTACACCACCAAATAGGTTGGTAATGTTTTACCAACTTGTCGTGTTGGTATTGCTGGTGATGATGTTAAAAATGTGAAATTAGCTAAACAAGTTATTAAAGATTTATGTACCTATCATTATCATTCAATAACACATCCTGGATTTACACACCAAGAACTTTATGTACCACAAGAATTTTTTCATTGTGTTATTGGTCCACGTGGATCTGAAATTAAACATATTAGAGGGAATTATAAAGTTGATGTATATATTCCTAACAATGAAAGTATTACTGAAAATATTATATGTGTTGGTAAATCCAATGATGTTGAAAAAGCTATATCATATATTAAATTACTAATGGAGCGTGATACTGAATTACGTGAAGCGAAATATAGTGATGAACAATATGGTAATAATGATGCAGATGGATGGTAACTAAAATCCAAGACTCTATAAAAATAAATTACACACTGTTCAAACAAAGCAAAATAAAACGAAACGAAACAAAATGAAATATAACTCCATAAAGATAAATAAATATATATATACACACATGCACGAACGCACATACTAGTAATAAAAAAGCACACGCCACACACGCACAAAATAAATAACACATACGAAAAAGAACAACTTCCTCCCTTCCCCATAATAAAATTACATGTCTATAAAATAAAAATTATAATAGCTACTTACAGTATACACGATTTAAAGAATAGGCAAACCATAGATCTATTGTACTGATGTGTATGTAGTAGAAAGTACTGATCTAGCTCGATTTTAGCTACATCACCAAACAGAGGTCGAATTGATAATGGCATTTCAATTGGCTGACTGACTAGAACTGCTAGCTATTCTGCAGGATAACACAGGCATAGAAAATGGGTATGCACTAACTAAACTGCCACACACACACACTACTTACTCACTAACTAACCAGTCATTTATTGTATTGCATGGTTAGTTGTGTAACCACCAACTGGTCCAACAATACTTATTGTAGTGAAGAAAACTCTGCTTCAGAATTTTTCTTGTTGCTGCTTGTTGGTGTGGTGGAATTCTTGTTGCTGCTTGTTGGTGTGGGGGAATTCTTCTTTGGTTTAGGAGTTAATTTTTCTTTTGAAGAACATGGAAGGGTGTGGTGTACACGCATTGGCGTTGCTTATCAACAGTTTTAGGTTCACCTCTCTCTTTACTGATAGTCAATAAATGACACAACAGGAATTGCTGCTGACACATTACATGCACACACACACATCTTCTAATTGCATGGATGGTGTGATGCACCAACTTCATAAGCAAATGAATTATCATATATGCCTTCATGATGTACTATCATGTACCAATTTTATATGTGACTGCGTATCAATACTATTAGTAGCTATGATACATCATGATATGGTATGATGTACCTCAATTTTATGTGCTACTTTCCCTTCTTGGAAATCCATCACACTCTCCCATCCTCCATGTCTATACACAAATTATAATTACTTCTTATCACCAACAACAATAACACTACTTGGTGTGGTGATAATGTGCCATTTCTGGTGATCACTCACCCTTGCATATACAATCCAACAAACTACCCACACTTCACCTCCCCTTTTTGATTGGTATCATTGGTACCTGTCATCCAACAATCCATTGCACTTTCCCATGTGTTTACACAGGAGCTACAGGTGGATACTGCCAATTACACTTTCATATAATTTTACATTATGTAATAGCAATTAGTATGACTGAGGAGCATTGATCCTTCATCAAATATTTCAATTGAGAGTATGAACTGGGTTGGTTAACAGCTTATTAGTTAGTTTCTGCTGTGCCTAGTGGGTAGGAATACTTATGGTAAAATATCAGTTCTGGCCCACAAAAACTAGCCATACGCTACACTACGTAAGAGTTCCCCACCATATATCCTCCCTGATGCCCTTACTTGATGCTACTGCATATCAAATATGTGAATAGAGTAATCCTAGTATCATACTAGTATCAAAATGAGTTGTGTGATTTCAGTAGTAGCGTAATGCCAACTTTTACACTCCTATAGTAATGCACCAATATGAGGTACTTCCTCCTGTCTTCTTGGCAATCCATTGCACCTCCCATCCATGTGGTGCCTTTTGTTACACATGAACTGCAGATACATACCATGAATTAAACTTGGTATGTTCCCTAATTTGACAAATTCAATAAATACTGCCAATTTTGTGTGGTATATTACTAGGCCTGGCATGCTTGGGTAGAGAACTGCTATAATACAAAATAACACAGAGTAGACATAAATTGGTGTAAACTATACACTACCACAGCAAATCTCATATTAATGAACCATTCACTCTTTACCCAACTGATTTGGTAATACTTCAGGAGGAGTGGAGACTCTACTAAGAAACTGCTCTCCTCCTGTAGAATTGTTGTTTCTGTTCTGTTGGTTGTTGTGTGTTGGTAATTCTTTTCAGTCCTCTGTTTCCTTCTGTTGAAAAGCACCCATGGTGTGTGCCTTCCCAACTTGAGGTGCTTCACCTTCTTGATAATCAAAAAATTATGCAGGAATTGCTGGTCAGGAACATACCAATAACCAACAGTCTCAATTTCATAAGCAAATGGATTGGTTGTTGACTGATGCCTGCCTACCTACCATACATGCATGATGTGCCAATTTTAGGAACTTGCATTTTTGGTAATCCACACATAATATAAGATAGAAAGAGCCATGCCATGTGTGCATACCATTATTACGTACCAATAATTTAACGCAACATGTTACTAGTTAATTTGTTGCGGCCATTTTTTTGGAAAAAAAGGCATGCATCCTATCATATGCTTAAACTTTATATGTCTGCAAGACAACATTGGTGAACAGGGGTTTCCTTTCTTTGTCAAGGACCAAAAACCAATTTGTACCCTATTTTAGCTAAAATCTACTAAATTTAATTTTGCATCAGGTTTAGCTGATGAGATACTCAAGTCACTAGCAAGTGGGGCGCGCAAACCCGTTACTAGTAAGTATTCAAATACAACAGCCCAGCTTGGCAGTTACCACCGGGCGAGCTTGATCCATTCAAATCAACTCAATATCAACCACTCATTAGCTAGAATCGCCTATGAGTGATGGATCAGTTGTAATAGGATCCAACTAGCCAGTTAGGACGCTAAGATAAGATAGCTCATAATAACTTTAGACATTAGTTAATAACCAAACTATATCATAGCTTAACAGTCTAAAGTTATATTGTCGCTTAAAGCAACAAGAAGAGACACTAAACAAGACAAAGACAACGGTAGGCAAACAGCCAAACAACACCGTAAAAGACAGAAGACAGTATACAAAATCGTATACACAAACAAAGAAAGATGAAGGAAACAGAAGCAGAAATCGACTTAACCACCATCACTCGTAACGACAGTCAACCAACTCTGATTAGTATCACTAAAGCAAGGAGAGAAATCAGCCGACAGTTACAAACAAGGGTCTGTGCCGACCCAGCGACAAAAGATCATGGGCACTCCTATATCGTGTGGGACGCAACTGAATGGAGCAAGAAAAGGCTTGTGACATCTCAAATCACTCCACCAACCAACCCTGGAGAGTACACTGGAGCAACGCACAATGCACACGAAATCCACAAGACTAAGCTACTAGCTTGGAAGCGGTACAAGGAAGCCCAAGCAGCAACACAGAAAATGATCATGCATGCCTTCAAGGACTATCATTTTTTGGAACTACAAGACGGCAATGGAGACATTGTAGGCTACACAGCCATCGAACTATTCGACCACCTCATGGACCAGTATGTCCAACCAGAGGATGTGGCAGATCAAGTGACAGCACTACACAAGGTCCTGGAACAAGAATATGATCCGACAGAAGAACCCCAAGTCTATTACAAGCTAGTACAGGACGCGAGGAATACACTAGAAGCACTCAATCAAACAATCGATGAGCAAACTCTTATCCGACATGGACTAAATCAGTTCAAGGAACACATGGATTTGAAAATGGATATCAAGGAGTGGAAGAAAGAATCATCAGCTAACAAAACATGGAAGAAGTTTAAATCTCACTTCACAAAGGCCATCAATGATAACAAAAATGATACTGGAACCCTCAAGGCACTTGGTATTGCTAATGCTGCAAAGCAACAGATTGACAAAAACAAAGAAAACATGAAGGTATTCGCCCAAGCATCAATGGAAGCCAACCAGAAGATCAACTTGCTTGAACAGCACTGTGCTGCGTTAATGGCTGAAAAACAACAACCACCACAACAAGCAACTGCTGTGGATGCCCGAGCACAACAAATCATCGCATTAACCAACCGTCTCAACCAACTTGAGCTCAGCAATAGTGGAAATGGAGGAGGCGGAGGTGGACAAGGAGGAGGCTACCGCGCTCTAGGAAGCAATGGCTTCCCCAAAAACAACAAGGATGGCACTAGAACATGCCGACGTTGGTCCAATGATGAATACTGTTGGACATGTGGGTTTGATATCAAACACAACAGTATGACATGCAAATACATCAAGGATGAAGCAGCCCACAAGAAGGAAGCAACGGCAACCAACACGATGGGTGGATCCACTCGGAACTTGCACTTACGTTCTAACTTGTGATGTGGTTGGAAGAATGACAGTATAATTGAAATAGCACCAAATAAAAATATAAACCCTATTAAACCAATTACACACTGTTATTCTTCGCGTAGCAAAACCACTCTAGCATTAGCAGCAATAGCAGAAGACACAGAGTACATCAATGCAGTAGCAGATTCAGCCGCCACAGGTCATTTCTTGCCTAATGAAGACAACAAAAAGAATAACCACGAGGAAATCCAAGTGATTTGTGCCAACAGCCAAACAATGAATTCAGTTGCAACAACAAAATTAGATATTCCTGAACTATCCGATAAGGCGAAAACTGCTTTTCACTTCAATGAAATGGACACACCACTACTCTCCATACCGGTATTAGCAGATGATGGTTGTAAAATTGAACTGACTGAAGATAATATTGTGGTTAAGAAAAATAATAAAACAATATTAAAAGGAATTAGAGACAAAACAACAACACTGTGGATGATACCAATCAAACACCGTGAGAAAGCAAGAATATTAGCACAACAACTGCCACCGATACCAATCCATGCAGCAAACAGTGCATATCATCAACCAACAATAGCAAAATTAATGGCATACCACAATGCAACTATTGGATCACTACCAGTCAAAACACTATGCAATGCCATTGACAATGATTGGTTAACATCATTTCCAGGTTTAACTAGCAATGCAGTAAGAAGACACCTACCAAAATCAATATCAACAACAATGGGCCATCTGCACATGATTAGAAAAGGAATTAGATCTACTACAAAACCAACAATCAGTGAAATAATGAATGAAGAATTAGATCCAGAACCAGTGTTACCACCACCCATACGCATCACAAACAGACAGCATACTGTGGCAGTGGATACAATACCATTTGAAGATTTAAAAGGAATCATAGCAACAGACCTTCCAGGTCGGTTTCCAACGACTTCGGCTCAAGGCAATGCTTATGTCCTTGTGATGTATGATTATGATTCAAATACAATCAATGCAGTAGCAATCAAGAACAGAAAAACAGCATCGTTAGTTCAAGGGTACAATGAATTATTTGAAGACCTCAAGAAAGCTGGAATCAACCCAGTACTACATCGATTGGATAATGAAACTTCAAATGAATTGATACTGGAAATAGAAAAGAAAGGATTAGACTACCAGATTGCATCTCCAGGTGATCATAGACTTAACCATGCAGAAAGAGCCATTCAGACATTCAAAAACCACTTCATTGCAGTTCTATATGGATGTGACAGTACATTCCCAGCAAAGCAATGGGACCGTATCATCAAACAGGCAGTAATGACATTGAATATGTGCAGGCCTTCCCGAATCAATCCAAAATTATCTGCATACCAACAGGTATGGGGAAACTTTGACTTCAACAAGACACCACTCGCGCCACCAGGTTGCAAAGTAGTGGTACATGAGAGAGCAATGGAGAGAGGAGCATGGGCATGTCATGGAGTAGTTGGTTACTACATAGGACCAGCAATGAAGCACTACCGAAATTACATCAGTTACATCCCTGAAACTAGAGGAATTCGAACAACCAACACCATTGAATTCTTTCCAGAAAAAGTAGACATGCCAACAACAGCAACAACAGATCGGTTAGCAAGAGCCACAGAAGATCTGGCTGAAATACTACAAGCACCACACCCAGCAACTCCATTCCTACAACAAGGCACAGTCATCAATGATGCAATGGAGCAATTGAAGAAAATATTTACACCACCAACCAGAATAGAAACAGCAATGGCTGCACCAATTCCAAGGGTGTTAGAGACTGCTGTAGCAGCTCCAAGGGTGGATGTAAACAACAACAACAACTGTAATCATTCTCCAAGGGTGGCAGTAACAACAACAACAACAACAACAACAGATCGATTACAACGAGTACTAAACAGATTAACAGCTAAATCTGCTCCAAATACTGAACGGTCCAGTAGAAAAAGAACTAAATCAGTGCGATTTCCAGAAAATTGTGAAGGACCCAGTGCGTTAAGGACTAAATTAGCTCGAATTGCAGAAGAAACTTTACCACATACCGTTGGTACTACAATTAGAAAATCATTCAAAAAGAATCACAAATCAAAAAAGAATCAACTAAATGGGATTATTACATCGTATGACAAGGATAGAGAGTACTATATGATAGAGTACGAAGATGGGGATTCAGAGGAACTACGGCACAAGACAGTCGAAAAGTATATCGTTACAGCGAACGTGGAAATGGATCAAATGCAAAGATTAACAAGATCAAAGTTACAAGCGAAAACTGCAATTCAAAGCAAAAGAAAAGCAATGAAGATGGCATACAATGCATTCACTGATTCAAACCTACCACTACACCATGCAATGCCCGTATTCGATGAAGTAACAGCAAAGATGTTAGAATATCGGCACCTAATCAATCATTCAGATCCAATAATTAGAAAACAGTGGCAACTATCAGGCGCAAATGAATTTGGAAGAACGATGCAAGGAGTAGGCAAGTCACGAAAGGAAGAAGATCGAGTAGAAGGAACCGATACGATGCACTTGATTCACAAGAAAGACATCCCCAAGAACAAGAAGATCACGTATGCACGATTTGTCAGTGAAATTCGATTACAAAAAGCTGAAATTCATCGAACTAGGATGACAGCAGGAGGAGATAGATTGGATGATTATGAAGGCAAGACAAGCACTGATACGGCAGGATTAGAGACTATCAAGATCCACATCAACAGTACTATCTCAAGAGCAAGACGAGGAGCAAAATACCTATGCATTGATATTGGAAACATGTACTTGAACACAAAGTTACCATCACCAGAATACATGAGGATCCACATCGATCTCGTACCAGAAGAAATTCAACAAGAATACAACACTGATGCATACATGGATGAGAATGGATATGTCTACATGGAGATAACAGGAGCAATATATGGTCTTGCCCAGTCAGGATATCTAGCCAATCAAGATCTAATCAAAAACCTAGCCCCATACGGATATCACCCAGTAGAAAGAACTCCAGGATTATGGAAACACGAAACAAGAGAAACAACATTCACACTAGTAGTGGATGACTTTGGAGTGCAGTACTTCAGCAAGGACGACGCAGACCACTTGATCAACGCAATCAAAGCAAGCTACCCAGTGAAAGTGGATTGGACCGGATCCAAATATATTGGAATTGATTTAAAGTGGGACTACAAGAAAGGAGAGGTAATATTGTCAATGAGAGGATATGTGATCAAAGCACTAAAAGAATTCGGACACAAAAAACCAACCAAACCATTTGATGCACCAGCAAAGTTTCATCAACCAGAATTCGGACAGAAAGTACAGTATGAGAGAATAGATATATCAGAAAAACTAACAGCAAAGCAGATACAAACAATACAAGAAGTGTGTGGAAAATTCCTATACACAAGCCAAGCAGTGGATGGAACTATGCACCATACGTTGAATGAACTATGTATTGCAGCAACAAAAGGAACTCAAGAAACACAAGATGCACTAGAATACTTCCTGAATTATTGTGCAACCCATCCAGAAGCAGAAATAATCTACAGAGCAAGTGATATGATCCTATCAGCCGACAGCGATGCAGCCTATCAGGTAGCATCAAAATCAAGAAGCAGAGCATCAGGCTACCACTATCTAGGAGACATGGACGGATTACTATTTAATGGAGCAATTTTCATCTTAGCAAAGGTAATCAAAGCAGTCATGCAATCAGCAGCAGAGGCAGAATGTGGTGCCCTGTACATGAATGCAAAAGAAGCAGTACCAATGCGTACAACGTTAGAAGAATTAGGACACCCACAACCACCAACACCAATGCGAACAGATAACAGCACGGCGGATGGAATAATGAACAGAACAGTTAAACAAAAAGCAACCAAGTCAATGGACATGCGATTTTACTGGTTACAGGATAGAGTTACACAAAAGCAATTCAAAGTTTTCTGGGCACCAGGAGTGATAAATTTAGCAGACTACCAATCGAAAGTACAACCAACATCAGTACACAGAGCACTAAGACCAATATATCTATATGAAGAAGGCAAAAGCCCAACTACGCTGCAAGGGTGTGATGAGATACTCAAGTCACTAGCAAGTGGGGCGCGCAAACCCGTTACTAGTAAGTATTCAAATACAACAGCCCAGCTTGGCAGTTACCACCGGGCGAGCTTGATCCATTCAAATCAACTCAATATCAACCACTCATTAGCTAGAATCGCCTATGATTGATGGATCAGTTGTAATAGGATCCAACTAGCCAGTTAGGACGCTAAGATAAGATAGCTCATAATAACTTTAGACATTAGTTAATAACCAAACTATATCATAGCTTAACATTAGCATGTGAACCAGAGGCCCCTATAGTTGCGGCTTTAGGTGGGCTAGTTTATTTTATGAGTATTTGTGTGGAAATACCTGCCAAAATTTCTGTGGAAGCATTTTTCAGCCAACAGTGACTATTATTTTAAGTATGGTCCTTGATTGGTTTTTATTAAATGAGATATTCTACTTGTTATATATTTTTTAGGGTTGTGACTACTGCAGCTGAACAGCCAAACATAAAATACTGGACTCAGTCAGAATATATATACCTTTTAACTTGAATTTTCAACACTATATCAAATATTGGTGAAGTGGATGTATCCAGAACAAGTGCGACACTAACAGTTTATGAAATACCTACTGTAAAATTTTCACACAGTAAATTACCTGGCATATTTTTTAGGGTTGTGACTACTGCAGCTGAACAGCCAAACATAAAATACTGGACTCAGTCAGAATATATATACCTTTTAACTTGAATTTTCAACACTATATCAAATATTGGTGAAGTGGATGTATCCAGAACAAGTGCGACACTAACAGTTTATGAAATACCTACTGTAAAATTTTCACACAGTAAATTACCTGGCATATTTTTTAGGGTTGTGACTACTGCAGCTGAGCAACCAAACATATAATATTATGAGGACCTTGTATGCATAGGTATTATGGATGCCAGTGCACCCAACCTAGAAGGTGCTGTCCTCTGCAACACATTCAAATAAGATAGATTGTTGTTCATTTCTGGTCAAAAATCTTGTTGTTTGTGTGCCTTCCACAACAGCAGATTGTAATTTATTCAACAACCACAGGAACAGAAAATTTGTAGGAGGCAACTACAATGCTCTAGTATAATGTGCGGATGCTAGTGTACCCAACACAGAAGGTGTTGTCCTCTGCAACACTTTCAAATACGATAGATTGTTGTTCATTTCTGGTCAAAAATCTTGTTGTTTGTGTGCCTTCCACAACAGCGGATTGTAATTTATTCAACAACCACAGGAACAGAAAAAGTAGTAGGAGGCAACTACAATGTTCTAGTAGAATGTGCGGATGCTAGTGTACCCAACTCAGAAGGTGTTGTCCTCTGCAACACTTTCAAATGAGATATTTTGTTGTATGTACACATACATTCTAAATCCCTAAAATGTGTTCTGTGTGTGAGCCTACATTGTGAGATACCAGTAGGCTTACTACAAGACTAAGGAATATAACAATTCTCCAACCAATAGGTCAATTGTAAACTTCATTGTTTATTTTTCCAAAAAAAAGACTTTTAGGTGTATATACTTGATGCTAAAGTTGTTATTATATACTACACTAACAAATGATTTAGTTTTTATATAAATGACTAATTCCACTCGGAGATTTATTCAATGGTTTCGATAGATCCTCCGGCGCTGATGATGACAGACTAGACATCATAACACCCACAGGCAAAGTAATGGTATGCACAATCATAGCATAATGTCTGACAACAAGACTTAGTAAAACACAGCATGCATGCACACAATAACCCAAATCAAGAGGTGGAAAAGAAACAAAAGAGAACATTGTTAGGCTGCAAAACGATGAGGGTAATGGAAGATTAAAAATTGAAAGGTGAAAAAAGTTTGGGCATAAAACAAACCCCAAATTACTTCTAGTAGCTACTGATATATTATATTAACCCACACTAATTGTTAGTATTTAGTGGTCAGTAGAACCTACCCTTCTAGCTACTGCAATATGGAGGGGGAGAGAGAAAGGAAGGTAGAAAGTATGAATCCATTTAAGTGTTATGCTACCACTAGTACGAATGCATGCCTTGACTTTTGCTAGTTCTAGTTCTTAATTTATATTTATTAGTTATTTTTTCGTGTTTATACTAGTTAACTAATGCAGACAGGCAAAACGAGTTGCTATAGTTTCGATCAAAGCTGCTACTCTACTGCAGCACCTGTTGTTATGATTTTTCGATTCTAACCATCGATGTCCATACTAGCATCATCATTAACGACTGCGACTGCGACTTCTACCGACGGTGTTGTCGTCGACGACGATTCTTTCGCTGCTGCTTTTTCTTCTTTAGCTGTTGCTGCTTTGATTGCATGAATACGATAACGAAAATGATTTGTAATAATAGATGATGATTCTGATTGTTCATCTTGTTGTTGCTCTTGTCGCAATATACCCCATCCAATACCATCGGAATTGGAAACAACACGTAAAGCATCATCACTTGCTGCATCAGGATAAATTTGTTTTGTTTCTTTGACACTATTTTTACTTGCCTCAGCTGCAATACCAGAATATCGTCCTAATACCATCAGAGATTGTTTTGATTTAACTTTCCCTTTTGAGAGAGATTCATCATTTATAATAGTTGCACGACCATCATACCATCCTGTTAATGAATTTAATTTATGATTACCACGAATATCTAATGCACGTAAGTTAGGTAAATGCCGTCCCATCAAACCAAGCCAAGCGTTATCTATTAATGTTTCTTCACAAAATGGTACAGATAAGCTTTGTAGACTTTGACACATATTACTATTCAAATTTGCAGTGGATGTACCGGCTTCTTCTGCTTGGAGTAATAGTGCGGTATGATTTGATTCGACATCAAATATAGCAGATTTCCATCCCTCGAAAGTAAGGTATGGTGAAAATCCTATTGATAATGCAATCCAATTTCTTAATGAAAATAGTTCTGGTAAAAAATCATTTGTCCAACCACCTGTTGGACCAATCCCCCCCGCATGTAATTCAGTTAAATGTGGTAATGCTAATGTTGTGAAAAGTCCACGTCCACGTCTTATCACTTGTGGTTTTAATAAATCAATGATGGTTCTTGGTTTTATATTATAATCACCACCAATATCAATTGATTCAAGATTAGATGAATGATTACATAATGAATGTATTGTTATATCTGTTAAACGTCGACAATTTTTCACTGATAAACGTCTTAATTGTAATCCTGTTTCTTTTACTACCGACAATAACATATCATCTGTTAATGTTTGTAATCCTGTCAGGTCCAAAGTATAAATATGTTTTAATACATTTGATGATAAGATATTATTGAGTGTTTCTGTCATTATAATTGCATTATGTAGTGATAATGAACCACGACTTGTTTGTTATGTGGACATAGGAGGAAGCAGGGGGAGAAAAGGTTGAATGGGATATGCGTGAGGAGTGATTTTCGGGGAAGAAGGAAAGAGATGTCAGCATATGAATGACGTGTTGCTGATTGTGAACATACCTTTTTTGGTACAGCTGCAAGTATTGCTGCTTGACGTTTCACTTCATCTTCTGCTCTTTTTGCGGCTTCTTTTTTCTTTAATGCTACTTGTGCTGCTGTAGTGGCACCACCACCACTTCGTTTTCGTTTCTTCTTCTTTGGTATTGGTGAATTCATTACATCAGCAACGGGTGATGCTGCTGCTGCTGCTGCTGTTACATCGGCATCCACAGCAGCATCATCTTCTACGAATGAATCGATGCCCTCACCGTTGCCACCACCGTTACCACCATTACCATTCTCTAGTAGTAGTCCACGTTGTGTATATTTCTTTACTTGATATTGTAATTCAATATTAACTTTAAGTTCTTTAAAGAAAAATAATCCTAAACGATTATCATCCATTCTACCTAATTCAACTAACGAGTCCACATAACTTTGTAATAAATCAATAGCACAACTACCATATTCTGCTACAATCACCTGTGATTCAGGATCAGTTGGTATATTATCTTGTTTATCTTGTTCTTGTTCCTGTTCATCATCATCATCTTCTACGTCGTCTTCCACCATCCCCTTCTTTATCAAAGAATTATTTTTCTTGCTGTCAAATTCTGGTTGATATATACCAATCCACGGATGATTTAAGTCAACATCATTTGCTTGTTTTCTACGTCCTGATCCATTACCAATTGCTGGTGTTCTTTTCATTGGTATTAATTCTATTGTTGGTATTACATCATCTTGAGTAGCTTGAGTAGTAGTGGTGGTCTTTTCATTTTCATTTTCATTATCATTTTCATTATCATTTTCATTATTGGAATCAATATTATTTATTTCATCCATCGATTTTTGAGCATCAATTAAAAAATCATTTATTTTTTCATTTGGTCTTAACACAGGACGATTATGAAAACTTCGTAGTAGTCTTGATGCTGTCGATGGTTGACCATCTTTGGTGGGTGCAAATGTTTTTTCTGTATTACAGTCACGACTAACAATTGCTCTTAAACATAAAATTGATAAATTTGGTATTTCACGTAAACCCATGATATTATTGACTTTTGATTTGTTTGATTTTAGATTCTAGATTGATTTCAGATTGATCCGGTGTCGAAAGTGTCGTTTCGTTTTTCGTCGAATGCCCCCGAGATGCTTTTTACTTTCTTCTTCTTCCAATTGTCTTTGACAGAACTCTCGTTGTCTTGGCCTGGAGGGGGGGGGGGGGGGGTAGACGCCAATTTCTATTGTCTTCTTTCTGTGCGTCTTGATATATAGATATATCCAGTTTGAGACGACAATATCTTTCCTAGTGTATTATTGTTTCCTGCGGCGTTGCTTTGATGTTTTATTTTATTTTTCAAATTGGCATTGCCTAAGCAAAAGGTGTATGTTGTGTTGCCTAAAGTTACAGTTGTTGCTCCTGCTTTGTCGCGCATTATTTTACTTGCGTACCCTGGATCAAGCAGACGAGCGAAGGCAAGACGTTCGCTTTCGCTTTTTTCACTTGATGTTGTCGCTCGAATTTGATGTTGACACGTGCAATTCGAAATTTTTATTTCAACATTATATATACAACGTATATATAACATATAACTGGATTGCGCGATTTACCTAGAAATTCAAATTGACTCACGGGGCATTGCCATTCCCGCGCATTGGCGACTCACGAGACGAGCTTGACTCGTCACAGTGAGTGCCGCGAACCAATGAATTTAATTTTTCTTAGTATCGTGCGTGAGTTTCCACGCGTTCTGAACTTCGATTCGGCGACGTTCTCCCTATCGCGTAAAAAAGTTGCTTGCTTACCGCTAATATGACAGCAGCGCTCTCAATTTTTTTAAAATAGCAACGAGCGCTGACAACAGAACTTTGCATTATTAATTATATTGATTGATTGCATTGTAGTTGAAATAAGAAAACCCAACAATCAAAGATGCAGTCTTCTATTTCGGTAAGTATATTATATTCGTATTTGTATATGATTAGTGTAGTAACATCGACGGCAGCAGCAATAACGACACACGGCAACAACGAACAACAAACATACCGTACCGACGATGGTTGGTTTCAGAGGAAGGCAAAAATAAAATCCAAATTACGCGCACGTAGACTTAGTACTGAATTCTACGTGATTCGCGTGAAAATGACCGTTACTAATATATATATATTATATTATATATATACAATGTCACGATGGAAAACTACTATCAGTATTGGCCGGCCATGAGAAACAAAAACCATTTTGTTTAGATTACGGTAGAGGAAAGAGAGTCTTTCTCCCATCCATCCATCGTCTACTTTAGGAGAAAGATGGCACCTGGGAGAAAGGGAACGGCGATTGGTGAAGGATTGTTGAGATAAAGTTATTCTTCAAGATAGTAGAATCAATCACGCGAATTAAAAAAAATCGTCATTGATCATCTGATCCGATGCGGGATGCCAATAGGATTAATTTCCTTGCGGGAGATGGAGAAAGAGAGAGAGAGAGAGAGACAACTGAACGGCGCCGTGAGTTTTGTACGGTTGAGAAGAAGATTGATTCGATTCACGATTCTTTTTTATTCGCTTCAACTTTCAACTCGATTGATTCCTCCGATTGATGTGTGCTGAGTTGACCACCTACCAACACAACAAACACAAACAAATCGTTTTATTCGCGGAGATTAGATGACTGGTCACGTGCCTTCCTATTCTCTTTAATATCTCTTCCACCACTAACGGTATGCTGAGAAAGAAAAAATAGAACGATTGAATTCATTCCGCCCTACCTACTTACCTGTGATCGAAATAAGAAACTTCTACCTACGCCGCTTTCTCGCCCTCCTTCTCCGTTTTGTTATATTGATCCTTCATCAATCAACAATAATGACATGACACGAACACATACATACGTGATGGACTAGACCGTGCTGCTGATCGCTACTACTGCTGCTGCTGCTATTTATTATTATTGCCGTCCCTCCCATTCCCATATTCAATGCGCTTTTTAATTTTCTATAACAATACCCGTCTCGTTTTATCTAATCCGTCTATTCTACTCTCTGCTCTCTCTCTCTCTCCCTCATTTCCTTTGTTATATCAATTAAATTAATCATTACAAAAAAAACAACAACAACTAACAATAACAGAAATATCGAATCACAAAACGTGTGGGTGGTGGTTCATTTGGTGATATTTATTTAGGTGTTGGTGCGAATGGTGAAAAGGTGGCTGTGAAATTTGAAAAAACATGGTGCACGTTGTCCACAATTGCGTCATGAATATAAGGTATACCGAGAATTACAAAATGCACCAGGATTTGCAAAAGTTCATTACTTTGGTACACAAGATTCCTACAATTTAATGGTCATGGATTTATTAGGTCCATCCCTCGAAGATCAATTTAATAAATGTGGTCGTCGATTCAGTTTGAAGACTGTTCTGATGGTGGCAGATCAAATGCTGGAACGTGTGGAATTGATGCATTCACGTCATTTAATTCATCGTGATATCAAACCAGCAAATTTTGTCACGGATGGTGGTCGTGGTAATGGAAACTTCATTTATTGTATTGATTTTGGTTTATCAAAACGATATAGACATCCACGTACTCTACAACATATTCCACAACGTGAAGGACGATCCTTAACAGGAACACCACGGTATGCTTCTATCAATAATCATTTAGGTGTAGAACAATCCCGACGTGATGATTTAGAATCGATTGGATACGTCCTTGTTTATTTCCTGAAGGGTGGTTTACCATGGCAAGGATTGAAAGCAAAATCCGCCACTAAAAAAATATAAATTAATTATGGAAAAGAAACAATCAATAACAATTCCAGCATTATGTCAAGGTTGTCCATCTCAATTTGCGGAATACCTTGCCTATTGCCGATCATTGAAATTCGAAGCCAAACCTAATATTGCCTATTTTACGTGGTATGTTCCGTGATTTATTTAGAAGTCAAGGTTATACTAACAACCATTCAAGTTTGGATTGGGATTGGAATCGTCATGATGCAACAGCTGCTGGAGCTGGTGCTGCGGATGCACGTGGTACCGGTACTGGTACTGGTGCAGATGGTATGGAAGAAGGACGGTATTAAATAAATAGAAGTAACTTACTTTATGAATAATAAATAAAAAAGTACCATCATCATCCGTTCCCCCCCATGCGGTGAGTGACATTCTATTTTATGCAAAGACCGACCACCAAGACATCAATCAAATCAAATCAAATCAAATCAAATCAAGATTATTAGAACACGAAGAATAAGGCCTTTCGTGCTATATACTATAGGTACAAAAAGAGCAAGAAACATACACACCCCCTTTCCGTCTATCCAAAAACTCGTTTTCGCCATTTTGCGTTTCGTGTACGGTATGGGGAAGTAACTAACTAACTTTATCAGAAGAAAAAGACACAAAACAAGAACAAAGAAACGTTTACTTCCTCTCGTGTCCTTATTTTATCGTATCGCACCAATTCATGCGTTCGATGTTTTACGGGATGTGGGGGAAGTATTATACAAGAGAGAATGGAATGATTGTGGGTGGAGCTAGCAGAGAGGACTTATTAAGCCTGCGATCGTTTTCAATTCTCTTCATCATCATTATTGGTTATCATCAATATATATACATTATCATCAATTATCATCAATTAACAACAAACTTTACACGAGAACTAACTATTTACTAATATCATTACATTACATATATAACTACTTGCATATTGTTTAATACACATACACACATTCTATTGTCTAACTCTAGTAGCACCATGCATACATTGCCACAGAAAGCTGCTTCATGATAGCTTTGTAGAAAAAATCACTGCAAACACATACGTGTTGTCTATTATGTTCAGATAAATTATATTAAGCTTTCACATTGGGGAGATACTAAGGACTATATCCATGTTAGAGAGACTCGAAAACACCACTTTTTCTTTCAGTTACCGGTAATGCTTGTACGGTAAAGCTATCAAATAATTGGGGTCTTTTTTTAAAGGGGTGTGCATCTTCCTCAAAAAAAGGACGGATACTACTAGTAGGTCTCACTACCAGTTGTTAATTTTTGCGCGTAATTAAGACATGCTAATTTAGTCTATCAGGTTGCCTATTTTAGCAGGAAATCTAGAACCTTATGGATGTTAATATATGAATTCTGTGTAGTATAATATTTTAGATGGGAGTCTTCAAATCTGGAAAGATATTGTTTATTGATAGAGTTGCACACAGTTGAATGATATATAGTTTTACTAGTATTTGCTAGTTATTTTTTGGGCATTATTTAGTTTTTTGAGTGATAGCGTGTTAATAAGGCTCAAAATTTTCACCCGATAACCCCCTGCGCGTTTAGCGCGCGCTGGAGGAAGTAGATTGTGAACCAGTTTTTTGGACTAGTAACACTAGTACGCGCCATACCTCGCGACAGGAAAATTATTTGAGAATTTAAACAAAAATCATTCTTGAGGATACGGTAACTATCTGTACGACAACGGGAATTCGCTCGATCCATACTAGTACCTCCATTATGATATATCGATCTGTTTAATACAAACTTACTTCTTAGACGAACATAAATAAGAGAGGTGGACGATTGCGGATCGAATAGTAGAATAGAGTAAGAGATAAAAGTAATAGTAAAGAAAAGTCTACTAGTGTTATATATTGATAAAACGTCTCTCGTCTTGTTTTTACTATTAGAGCCTTGCTATATTCTGCTAGTTCTGTTATTCATTTTATTGATTTATTATATTGCTATTTATTTATTATTTATTTATTCATCCAAATCTCATTATACTACTCCTATATTGTATATCAGGTGATGAATGCAATACATCAATATCACGAAATATAATAATTTCAATCTCACCTGGTATATATTTTGGTCTTATTATATATTCTTCTAATAATTGCTCTTGTAATTGCTCTTGTTCTTTTATATCTGCACTATCGTCATCGTCATTACTATTATCCTCATCATTAGAAGCAGCAGTAGTAGTAGTAGTAGTTGTACTTGTTGCAGTAGTATAGAATATAGATTTTTCAACTGTACTCCATTGTTCATATTTTAATTTAATGATATGTGGTAATACACCAGTACCATGATAATTATTTTCATATGGAAACCTAAAATACATGTTTATTATTTAAATGATACTGCTCCTTCTTGTTATTTTGACCATCATTCGTCGGTGATGACTGTTGTTGTGGTTGTAAATGACCATAATCTTGATGCCATGCGTGTTTAGTTTTATCCCCCATTTTATTATTTTGTGTTGCAGCAACACCAACAACATCTGTCCAATGATATGGTGTATCATTATCATTATCATTATCATTATCATTATTTTCATCTGCAGTTGAATTGCACAACGATCCAATTGCATTTATAAATTTCATCCCCAGTTGGTATAGCGGCATTATTATTTGTCTCATCACCACCTAAATATTGTTTAATACTTTAGTGATTTCAGTAAATCTTACTGTTGTGGGTGCTGATGATTTCTCGTCGTGATTAGAACTCTGATTATTATTCTTATTATTTTGTTGTTGTTTTCTCCAATACCCAATCAATGGTTTATTTTTTGATAATTCATCATATCGTTGTTCACTACTCATATAATTATATATAGGTGGTTGTATATTACGCGTAGGCGTAGACGTAGGCCCTACCATTGTCACTGTTGTTGTCAGCATTGACATCAAATATCATATCACAACGTATAGCATTTCTTAATTCATTACGAAATTCTGTACATGAATTAAATGTTTTTGAAAACTCAATATTGGGGAATAGGTCGTCAAATGAATATGTATCATAATGTTTATGATGAATACTATTACGTCTGGTAGTATCCATTACTTGATTTGGTTGTAATAGAATATTAACGTCGTCTTTGTCGTCACAAGAATTATAAAAATCATATAATTTTGCATTATCTTCATTTGACTTTTGTAATATTAATTCTTTACGTATATCATCATCTAAGATAACTGTACTCATTATACTACTACTACTACTACTACTACTACTGGTTGCTTCTTTCGTTTCAGTTGTCGAGAATTGTTGCGACGACGATGATGACGACGACGAAGATGACGAAGATGACGTTGAATAATAAATTGAATTCGTACTCGTAGTAGTAAGCCCATCCACTACTACTATTTGTTGTACAACAACGACGACAAAAACTACATAATAATAAGCAACCGCCATTAACCTCAATAATGATGGTGATACTTTGACTAGTACCTTCATCGTAATCCTTTTTAAGTCTATGTACTATTACTCTACTACAGTTCTACTGTTTGTTTTCGATTTTGCGCGCCACATACATCACAACAACATGACATGCCTCGTTTGTACTAGTATGATGGATCTGCTGATGTGTGGTGAAGGAGGAACTTGTTAGCCAATTCAGCCATGCTTCTTGGGTCGTTTTTTTGAAGTTGTACATTTAGTTAAGGTCACGAATCAATCGAATCCCTCGATTTAGTCTAAAAAATCACGGAATATTCGGAATCCCCCCCCCCCCCCCCTGATTCTCGTCTCGCCATCATTTGCGTCATGGCATGCTTTTCCTTTTTACGGGTTAAGTAACTTCGAACGTGATTAAAAAATATAAAGTTGCCCTCGGACATCGATCGGACGACGCAATTTTTTCAAATTTTGAATATATTTAATAAAATTGAAATGCAACTCACCGTAACTCACCTACGGTACGCGATGAGAACGAAGCAACTTTCACGGAAGTAATCATAAGATTGACTGACCGACTTAGTTATGTGTTTTGCTCGTGCCTTTGTCTACGTGTAGAGATTATCGCACAAATATCAAGAGCATAATAATAATAATAACAGTAATAATAATGCTCGAGGTAGATGCGGATGATGGTGGCGTGGCAGGTACTACCACTGCTACTACTAACGGAGCGGCGGCAGAGGCGGCGGCAGCGGAGGCGGCGACAGAGGCAGTGGCTGCTCCGCCCGCCGCCACTACTTGGAATGCCGATCATATACGTGTGAAAATAGTAAAAGATTGTGGTGATCACCTACAAGTGAAAATAATAAAAGATTGTGGCGACGAGGACATAGAAGTGAAAATAGAAAAAGAAAAAGAGGATGGTCATCGTGGCAATAGTAGAATATATGATCATAATAATATCACATATAACACGAACACGACCTGCATGGAGATTACAATTTCAAATTGGATTAATCATACGAAAGTCATAAAAGAATCAGAAAAAAATGTATCCAATTGGACTCTGTTTTGGGCATATTTTTTAATTGTGGTTGGGAACCCATTTAGTGACGATTTCGTCTTCGTCCTATTCTTCGTACATGGCCTCTTTTGTTGGGGTGGAATGGATCTTTTGCATAAACGATTCAATAACACTATTATTACCGTTCATAGCACCAATGGTAGTACGCGTACTATTAGTAACAATAGTAATAGCAGTAATAATAATAATGCAGTAGTAGTAGAACCCGTGACGAAAAATGAAATTTTGGTACAGACTGCTCAGAAAAAGATATTTTGTCCTGCCCCTACCGATAGAGCATTCCATTTTGGTAATTTTTATCAACCAGACAAAAAATTCTCTCTGGAGAATGTTCATGAAATTATTGCTGTCGAGCATGAAGAATTCGTCTATGCAGTAAGTATATTATGGTATCTTTGCAGATCTTTGGTTCCTAGGAAAAACTATTGTGTGGAAATGATAGCAACAACAACAACAACAACAACAATAACAACAACAGATGATGACAACGATGATAATGCAGTCATAACGAAGACCATACTGGTTCGTGATCTTCAAGATATGGAAACCGCTCGGTATATCCAGAACCAATTAGATGACTTTTTGTTTGTTCAAAACCATCAAGATCGGTATCATAGATATATAGATGATGATGATGATGATGACGATAAAGACGTCGAATCGAACGACAAGTTCAATGACGAAGAAGAGGAGATGACAACCATGAAGGCTACAACAACAACAACCGAGATACCTTTATCGAGTGCGAATAACACTACAACAGAACTATTGCCTGTCTTTGACAATAGGTATGTGTAGTGAGTGACCGGGTGAGTGAGTGATGAGGAGATATTGTCATACCACAAATAGGACGAGATGGCAACCACGAGGACTACAACCCGAGAGGCCCGGTGACAGCGCCGCCGTCGCCGTCGCGCTAAAAATGCATGGAAGTGTTGATGCGACTAATGTGAAGCAAACATCCGTGCTATGATCTCAGCACGTGATGACCAATTCAACAATCCATATTCAATGTACATTTAAAAAGTAGAAATGTAATTTAAGAGAAATATATTTAAAATAAAGAAAGTCATTGTGTCTTTATAGTTGTATTCTAATAAAAGGCTTACTTGATTGGTTAGTGCATATAGCAAGTAAATTTTCAGTTGCTCCTCCATTATCACGGTGGTTTAAACAACATTTACGGATCAATCTTTTCAGAACTAATTCCATTGTAGTTTTTATTACAGTTAATAGCTTTGAAAGAAAATGCTAAAGAAAAGTTTATAGTAATAGTTTAATGAATAACACAGTAATAAATTAATATGTAATATTCTACAATACTACCATGGTAAATATACATAGTCTGGAAGATATTTTTAAAGAATTTTTGAAACTCCTGGAATGGACCAAATGATATAAGCTAATGTCCAATCAAAGATTAATGCCAAGACACAGGAGAATAAAAACCCGGCCATGATCCAACCACCATCTGTACCATTGATGCTAGTAGCATTCATGACAAGCTGCCAGCATTTAACTGCGGCCGGGACAGGCAAGATCATTTGTATTAAGTAGGCAGTGTACATAGACTTGGAAAAAAAATCAGTAAAGAAGTATCTGGTATTAACAAGATCCATAAAGAAGATAGTAATAGCAAGACCAAATGGAATGGACTGGATGCCATATACAAATGCAAGAATGAAGTTAAGAACTGGTGTTGGTTTACTTGTAAGAAAGCAAATAACAAATGCAACTGCCGAAACAAGAGCCCACAAGTAGATTACAATTCGAGACTTGTTTACTTTGATTTCCTCGATCCAATTGTTACGTGCTGCTAAAGCTCCACCAAAGAAAAACACAATAAAACCCCAATATGATTGCCAGAAAAATGGAACAGTGAGGGCAAAGTCAAATGGTGGAAAGAATAAGGTTGTTATAGCTGCAGCCAAACCAAGAATTAAGCTAATTCCAAACAAAGCCAAAGTAGAAGGACATTTGACCTGCGGACTCCATTTTTCACCACAAATGTAGGCGTAAGCAATGTTAAATACGATCAATTGCAAAAGAAACCAAGCAACACTCGTATCGAATACACCTGATGGGAGATTATATCTTCCTTCAAAAATATACGAACCCTCCGATGTGTAGGGATAGAGGGTGAATCCCAAAAATACAAGAGGAATACCAAGTCGTTTCACACGTTCAAATAGAAATGAATATCTTCCTCTCTTATCCAAAGAAAATGGACAGAAATACCCAGAATAGAAAAAGAAGATGTGCATGAAGAAACTATTCAAAAAAAGCTCGATAAAAGCGAGTACAATAATACCCCAATTGGAACCTGGATCTTCTGCAGGAACATATTCTCCAGGTGGAAATGGCAAATTGAATATATATATAACATGTGATATGATCACAAGGCACGTGAGGAAGATCTTGATATTGTTGATAAAATCAATTTTCTGTTTTGTTGCTGGAATTGTTGGGGTCGTTTCCTTTTGTTCTTGTTCTCCTTGCTCGAGCTCATTAGCTACAGTTGCTGGTACGCCTTCTTCTTCGTCTTCTTCATCTTGTGATGGCGATGGCGTTGACTTGGTTACTGACAATGGTGCTACAACTTGAGTTGTTGTTCCATCATGGCTGTTGTCTTCTTCTCCTTCTTCTTCTTCTGTACTAAACAAACATTTCCAAAGGTAACAGAAAAGTAACTTCAATGGTACTCCACCAATAATCAATAGAGGAGTGGCTATACGATATCCAATAGGGAGAGGATTATAAAGACCAACATCAGCGTTCATCAGGAATGACCAAAGGATGAAGAAAATAATTCCACTAACTAAGTAGACCGGTGAATAGTGTTTTGACTTTGTTGAGTTAGACCAAATCCACTGTGATACAACATACTGCGTCAAAACTGTTGCGAAAGCAACAAGAAAATTGGTGAGACATACTATCTTCACGTCATACATTGACTGTTGAGATTCATCCCAGTCAGCATATAAGATACTGAAAGATGTCGAGTTGCTTTCCATAATGATTGTCTTTGTCTTGTTTTTTGTTGATGATGAATGTTATTCGTTCCTATTTTTATAAGCAATCGAATTATAATATTATGTGTTTATGATGACTTGAATACGTATGGTACTTCTACACTTGCGTCGAATGTAAATATTACCATTTTGTACTACTAGCTTTTCTAATATGATACTGCTGTACAATTAATTGTCCTCTATTCGTGGTAGCTACAAAATTAAATCGTGCTTTTTTATTCGTGTTACAGTAGCGTAAATCAAATCACAGCGGCAATGTTCCACTGACCAAGTTCTTCTCATTCGTGTTTAGCACAATGTTGGAGATAATAAGTATGAAGATCTCACTTCCATCGCTACAATCAACGTTGACCAACACAATAATCATCACATCACTTCAATCGACGTAATTGATGATGGCAAAAAACAAACAGCAACATCAGCACCACCAGCAATAGCAATAGCAATATCGGGCTCAATATGATAATCACAACCAGCGAGAAGAATCCGAATAACAGCAATAACGAGGACGTGGGCGAGGAATTTTTTCTGAATACTACGACAGTCATGACAGATGTTGGGTGTTTTAAAGAAATAAAATCAGACGTAGAGAAGTGTGTAGTACTTTTTAGATCTTTGAAATTTCTATTCAATATTATATTTTACTAAGAAATAAAATCAAAATCAAATTAAAGATCTGTATCTGTTCTACTATTTATTATTCTTTTTGTTGTTGTTGTACTAATTGGTGATACCTACCTTTCTTTCGTTGTGACGTTGTTATCCTGATGCATTCTTTTTAATTCTTCGTCGTCAATTTCACTCACTTGCTGTAATCCTTTTCCAATTTTAATCTTGACTTCATCTTGAATCTCGATCACCTCCTGTAATGGTTTCCTATTTTTTTTAATCGAATTTGATTTTTCGTGGACGGCAGATCGACCATGGAACAACTGCCGGAAAGCGAACTTGTATTTACTAGTAGTCGAGGTCATAAATCCAATTCAACGAAATAAAAAAAGCAAAATAATTAAATTGACCATGGTATTCCTCATTTCTATGCTTTCCCTCCATTTTAAAGGATTGTTTTTGTGTCTATATGCTGTTGACTGTATAACTGAATGATTGTATAACTTTTTCTGGTGTTCTGGAGCTGTGTTGGACAAATATGGACTGATTTTCTTTTTTGCCGGTCGTCGTCATTGTTGTTGTTGTTGTTTATTTTAATCGTGTCCGCGTTATCTTGACAATGATGCCTCTATTTTTATATTGAAACATTCATAACCATGGTGTTTTTGAATGGAACGGATTCCTGGTCCACTGGAGATGATTTCGGACTGGAACCGTTCGTTTGATTGTGTGTTTTCACGTTGTTGTTGTTGTCGGTCGTCGTTGCTGTTTATTGTTGTTATTTCGTTTATTCGTTGCTTCTTTCGTATTCAACCATGGGATTCCTTCCTCCTATTTGCTAATTGAACTGCTGCGATCCTATTGTTTTGATTCTTATTCCGTGTTGAGAGCGTTTGTAAGCATCGATTCGATTCTATTAATTTAAAATTCTATTCTAACCGTTGCTTTTTTCATTATCTGTTGTATCCTTCTTTTATTATTACCCTCTCCTTCTTCTTTTCTTATTCTATCCACCTGATTGCGGTGGGTTTGTTTCGGAACGCATGGGTTGATGTTGGTTCCTTTCAGAACCCCTGTATTCTTTCCATCGCGTTTTCTTGGCTGCGTTCTGCGATTGAGCCAACCCGGATTATCCTTATACTTTCTCTCGAGTTTCCTATTCGATCCGTTACCCCTCTCTTTATCAAGTGCTGTAATCCGAAGTGCTATCCCTTTGGCACGAGGCCCGTATCATTCTGTCGTAATCTTCTCCTTGATTATCCGTTTCTTTTGTTTCGATCATCTGCTGGATTATCTGGACGTATCCCATCATTTTTCCATCCGTATCATCGGGTGGAAGGCTATTTTTTCATTCTGCACAACCTGCTTCATCTTCTTCTTGCATCCAACCAAGATCGACCACTCATCCCATCATTTTTCCATCCGTATCGTCAACGTTCCACGTTTCTTTTCAGTATCTGTATTTTATCGCGTCGTGTAGCTAGCTAGCTAATAGCTATTGAGTAGAATTAATTAATTTAGAATATTATTTTAAAAATCTCAGTAATTCACTTTCAGTAATTAATTTGCGATTATTTACCTAGAAAGATTTGGCACGTGCCCAAATTTACTTAGGCGTTGAACGAGTGCTTCGACGCGCATGACAAAAAATTACTTACATAATGTACTTTTAAGCTTTTACAAAAGGAAGTTCCTGATAAGAAGCCATTGATATTTTGAGGGATTTTAAAAATCTTTTGTTATGGTACTGCAGTATTCCTCTTAGTCGCGTCTCCTCGTGTCAAGACCTTCTGGAGTAGAACCACAAATACCGAATAGTAATTAAAATAGCCTACTTGAAGTACTAAAAGGGCCTTTATCATAAAAAATTTCTGTTTTGGTGTCGTTTTGCGTCAATTAAATAGGTATAAAAAGTTCATTAATTAAATTCTCGGCGATGGGCGGCGATTAATTTAAAAAAATAGATAATTACTAAATGTATTCGCCAGTATTCCTCGTCATTTGGCCAAAAATCGTTGCACATAATAATATCTATATGTCGTATACGACGACCTAAAAGGGCAACCGCAACAACCACATGCATCACAAAATCCCCATAAAACCCATACGGTACGTAGTCAATTAATATTTGATGTACATTGTATGTACATGTTACTCCAAGTAGTGTAGGAAAAGTGTTTGGTCATCAAGTAACGCGGTACTAGATCAAAGTCGCGGCTCAGCAATCTTATCGCCTTTCGTTTTATGTTATTGCTTTTTCAGTAAAAATTAATAATAGTAATAATATCATTATTATAATTATGATCATGACGCCGTCAGCAACATCGATGCCAGCGACGGATATGGAAACGGGAACAGCGAATCAAGTAGACGAACACGACGAGTTTTTACTAGCAAATGAATTAAATCAATTAAGTTTTGAAGATCGGAATAATTTTGGAGGTAAGTGGATGATGATTCGAATCATTCGATTCGATTCGATTCTTAATAATTTCAAGATACTCCTTCCTGTAATAACCTCTCTGGCTGCTAACATTTTTTTGTGTTGGGGATCGGATCTAAACGTTAATTATTACTGTACTGTGCGTACACAATAACACAACAGATGAAATACATTGTGTAAAATGTTTAGCAATTGATGAAACACCTGATTTAATTGATAAATCAATATATGAATTACAAATTGAAATTGATACAAAAATACCAGAATATGAAAAGACAGCATACATACAAAGTCAGAATACAGAAGTAGGACGTGCATTTGTAAATTCAAAAGAATTTAGATTGAGGTTTTTAAGATGTGAATTATTTGATATCCAAAAATCTGCATTTCGAATGATAAAATGGTTAGAATTAGCCTACAACTTTTTTGGTGCGGTGGCATTAGAAAGACCTATACGTTTATCCGATTTTTCAGCTGCGGAACAAAAAATTTTCCGTAAAGGTTACCTACAGGTATTACCTGTGAGAGGAACTGGTACTGGTCGACAGATTATATGTGCTATACCATACGATGAAGGTTTTTATACAAATAAACAAGTTTTTTTTAAAATCTTAATGTACACGGTTTGGGTGATAGGAAATGACATTGATACACAACGTAAGGGATTGATCAATTTCATTATGTTTGATTCATCATTTCATCAAAATCCAAATATAATGGGTGCAGGTATAATGGATTCATCCACTGTCTTGTTACTGTCGGTCCGAATAAGTGCCTTCCATGTCTGCACGCCGGATACACCCTTTTATAGATTAAGAAGAAGTTTTCTAACAATGGTAATTGGATCACATAATCGTTCACGATTAAAATTGCATATTGGTACACCAGTCGAACTTACCTATAAATTACAAAACTATGGTATCCAATAGAATTTATTCCAATAACCTACACTGGAAAAATAAAATTTATATACATGAAACAATGGTTAAGATTACGTAGTATGATTGAAGATCAGGAAAAACTGACTACTGCTACTGCAAATTATAATACCAACAGTATTATTGTTGAAGCTCCATATCAAAATGATATTCTTTTTAAACAGGGAGATTCATTTACAAGTCATCCTGGTAATAACATGTTACGGAATTTGATTGAATCTAAAGTGAAACAACTATATGAAATGGAAAATAGTAAATCATCTAAAAAAAAAGAACTAGTATTAGAAATAATGGATGAAATGCAACATAAATATGATAGTCGTTTTCTATATTGGCATCAATGCAGTCATATGCCTTATTGTTGGTGGGTATTACTTCACCCTGATGGCATTACAAGTGATCAGAAAGTAGTTTTCAATAAAATTGAACCTATATTTCGTAGACAATATTCAAAGAAACAACAACAACAAGAAGTAATAAGAACAAAGTATATGAATAAGCAGCAAGAATTAATATTACATCAGAACAATATGGCTACTGATGCTCAGAACAATAGCAATAATGATGAGAAGAAGAGAAAAGTAATCGAATGCAACAGTAACGATACACGGAAACGAAGTTTGACTGTAATTGACCCACCTGCTACTACTATAAATCAAAATGGTGGAACATTTTTATTCCACTCTCTTGATGGTAAACACGACAACAGGCACAAAACCCACGGTGTTGACAGCGGCAATGATAGTGATGGTGGTACCAGTATGTCATCGTCGTGTATACCGTCAGAATGCTTTGGTATGAACTTTGTTCCATGCGCTGACTAAGCTATACATATACAGTATTATATTGTCACAGTACTTATAATGCCAGGATTTATACTATAGCTCTCGCATCATTGCATATAACATATTTTATGCTAGACGCCACACGAATAGCTGGGTATGAAGACAAAGCGTAATTTTTTTTGTATTGCGTACACTACAATGGGGAACATATTTTTCCTCATTTCTCTTTAATAAATTCATTATATTATGTTCTTTATGTGTATTATAGCTTTAATTATTATTTTTGTCTAGATCTATTATGTTATGTTGTATATGCATAGCTTTAATTAAACGTAGTATATAAGATATTCGACATGAGGATTATTTTTAGCATCGATGTCATTTGCACTCAATCAATAGTGAATTGAGCAAGTCCTCGGTAAGTCCGCTTAATTCGTTCATATTACTGCGTAATCGTTGTTTGTTGCGCCTGTCTTTCTTGCTATCTTACTTTTACTGCTTGATAAATAATTATTTGTAAGCAAACAATCACGGAAAACATATCCAATCTTTTCTGGTGCGACACTATTCTCAACCTCATACCAATCAACGTTATTACAACCTTGATGGACGAATGCAATATTCGTCGACATTTGTGACACCCCGGCAATAATTACAATCACTTACCTCGCATCATGGTGATTTAATAAGATCCATTACTTTGCTAACCAATCTTGTTTTGGCAGCGCTCTATTGTCTTTTGAATTTGAATATATTCTATTAAAAATGAACTAGCTATATTTGGCACATTTTGCTGTGGTTATACTACTGTAGTTATTATCATTATTTGTTTCGTTTTGGTTGTGCCTATTGTTATTTTGTGAGCATAACGGTAATGAAATTAAAAATTATCATTATTTGTGTATTGACAGCAGAAGAACAACGTCCACCATGCATTTTTTTTGTGAATCAATCAGATCACGCTTCAATATATTAATCATTCTTATTATTTTTTTAACAACGTTCTGAAGAAACATCAAGACGTCCACCAAATTCAGAGTTCTCATCTTTTTCGTCATCTTCTTCACCATTATTAGTATCACTAGTATGTAATCGTACATTACATTGTGCATTTTTTTGTAATCCAATTATATAATGAAACCAATACGATGGTAAAAATAATACTTCACCAGATTTTAATATAGTTTCTATACCATATGAATTGGAACTAATAGTATTTAGTAAATTTTGTTCGATATTTGCATTTTTATTATACTGTTGTTGTTGTTGTTGTTGTTCCTCTTCATCTTCATTATTTGATGGCATACTAATATTATTACTTGTAGTAGTAGTGCTACTACTACTAGCTCTAGCATTATTTATATGACTACTATATTTTAAATTCCCAAAATTAATTGGTGAATGTCGATGTAATGGATGATCACTATTTGTGACGATTGTTTGTAAATTTGAACATTGATTGGGTGGTACTATTATATATCGTTTGGCACCATATATTATACCAATCAAATTATCACCCACATCATAATGGATGGCACTGACTACACCACGTTCACCAAATCGACATTGTATATTACTATTTGTAACTTGTTCCGGATTCGGTATTAAAAATGTTTTTTGAAGGGATGTACTAAATTCTGGATATAAATCACGACTGATAAATGATTTTTTCTTTTCGTTCTGTTTTTCATTATTTGTAATATATTTTTCTTCTTTATCCGTAAAAGCTTGATAATAAAAATGTGGTTGGAATGGATGTAATTTTGTATAATCGGCATACTTGGCATGATTTGAGAATTCTTCAAAGGTATAATCATTATTTCTTGTGGGTGGTAATCCCATATCATAACTATTAATATTATTTATAGCATCATCAGTATTACTGTTACTGTTGTCATCGTTATTATCGTTACTGGAGACGATATTCCATGTCTTGGAATTAAAGAATGAGAAAAAGTTGGTACGTGATTCTTGACATTTACCATTTGGTCGTTTATATTTTGTTGACGACAAATCATCATCATCAAATTGTTGCGATATATAGGTATCATTTTCCCATTTTGTTTTGGCAGTAAGTAACATCGGTACATGAATGATTTTAAATGGTAAATGTTTCGAACGATATAATAATGCAGCCTCACGATCTTTTTTTATAGTATAATCAAAATGTTGTAATTTTTCATGAAATATCTTGCGATCATCATTAGTTTTGGAATGATGATTGTTATTGTCATTGTTGTCATACAAATCAGAATCTTGTGGCCATCGATGGAATAGATCTTGTAATGATTCTAATTTCGGATATCCTCCATTGAATGGTGGTACATATTCTTTTTTGGGATATTCATAAATGACATCATTATTATCCTTTTCACTATTCGTATAATCAATATTTGGTTTGATTCTTATTTTACTTCTTGTGTTGTTTTTTCCTTCCTTCTCTTCATTAATCTGATTAGTATTACGAACAATATTTATAGCATCCCATTCTTTACGCCATGCCATAATAGTTTTATTATCTTGATGACTACTATTACTATTACTATGACGAAGACGAAGACGACTCACACGAAAGAAAGGACCATGTCTACCAAAGGATATTGATTTTCTATCTTGACTATGACTTTGTCGTTGTTGTTGTTGTTGTCGTCTATTACGACGACCACCACGTATCATCGTCGTTGACGTTGCTGTCTTACTCCGATTCTGATTTTGTTGAATCGGATTTTTTTTCTTCTTATCACTACTACTGTCGTATATAATACCGGTACGCTCCCTTCTTCTTTTCTTCTTCTTCTTCTCTGCTAAGATCCAAGTCAATAAAGGTGGATGAATATTCATAGTAGTAAAAGCAGTAGTAGTAGAAGCAACTTGTTTTTCAGTATTGTGTACTATAGAATGATCTAGATCATTTAATTGATTGATATAATAGTCCACACGTTCCTGATAATTCGTACCATTCGGTACAGGTGGTAGTAGTGGTATTTGTATTTGTATTACTATTAGCGGTAATACTGGTAGTGAATCATGCTCCTGCAGCAGTGGTAAGATCTGTTGCTTCTGCTGTTGCTGTTGTTGTTTTCGTCTCAATCGATTATTATTTACTATTATAGTAGTAGTAGTATTATTAGACGCAGTATCATTATCGAGGTTGATACTATTGAGACTACTACTAGCAGCAGATTTATTCTTTATGATCAGCAATGATACTAATTTGTCGTTGTCTTTACTACCAATTAATAGACATATGTATCTAATCCAAATCAACAGCAATGTAAAAGTAAAAGAAAAAATACACCGTCGAAGTTGAAGCTTCTCCTTCTTCTGTTGTTTTCTTCGTTTGGAATGTTTCGTTTCTTCGTCTATTAATGATACTTCTTGTCGTCCCTTACTAATAGAAGAAAAAGAAGAAGAAGATCGTTTTACTGAAGATAATGATGATGACGATAATGATGGCTTTGACGTTGCCGTTGCCGTTTCCGATAACGTTGACGATGACGATATTAATGCTGACACAACAAATGTCATTTGGCTGTTGGTTTGTTGGCTGTTGGCTGTTGGCTGTTAGTTGCCTTCTCTATTATTTGTGGCTGCAGTCGTTTTATGAAAAAGAGATTTTTAAGACAAAAAAAAAAGATTATAAACGCATTTATTTTTTTATGATTTATTTTCATACATGGATAACGTTTTGAAGAAGAACAAGATATGTTTTATACTTTAGTATGTACTATGCATACTTACACGTCTACTGTACGAGCCATACACAGTCCTTTGCTTCTAGCTTAATTAACAACATACTGTACTCGTTCGGCTCACTCAACTCTCAGCTCCTCAGCTCCTAAGATTTTCATTCAACCACCCCCTTTGGGGTGGTTGCTGGCCGTATCTTATAAGACTGGTTACTACATTATGTAAGTAATATCCTAAAAACAGATAGAATCTAATCATATATCCCATTTTATCAAATTTTGTTTGGGGTGGTTTGACAAACGGACAAAGAGTGGTGTTGTTCTCTATTAGGTTGTAAAGTTAAAACAACAGCCACAGCCACAGCCACAGCCACAGCCACAGCCACAGCCACAGCCACAGCCACAGCCACATCCACAACACCAACACCAACACCACCACCAACAACAACAACAACAGTAGGTAACAATATTATTGATAAAGGAAGCACATCACTAATACTGCAAGTGCTACTAGTACTATACTACTTCTTGTGATGACAACAACAATTGATGAGCGCAGACAGCGCATCATACATAGGTGATGATGAGTCACCAAGTCATATGTATGTGTTGATGGTGGTGTGGTGATGTTTACAAATAGTGTGTACAAAAGAACACAATTGAAGCAGTGCCACCAAATTATATAACCCCCTACCCATGTGCAATGTGTTGCTAGACTAGAGGTCAGGTATGTACATCATAGATGAATTGGATGATGACGATTGTTACCTTAGAGCAAAGACAAACAACAGTAATATTAAAAACTAAAGTTGAGTTGTGTCAGAGCAGAGTTGAGTGTGAGTGTGAGTGGAAACACAACTATCAATATACATTAGCAGTAACACATATACTCCTGATGATAATGAATGATTGAATTAGCCATGCTACCTACTCTGAAGGAATCAATCGAATCTATGCGCCTGACTGTTGTTTGTTACAATAGAAGAAGATTTGAAGTAAGCAAGCAATAAACATCAAGAACTTCAAAACAATAATTATTTGAAAGCACGTAAAGATTCATTTCGATTGATTCGTGGTTAGGCCTTAAAGTTTTTCATAGATGACGTCACCACCATTCAGTCACGTCAAGTGTTAAAATAAGGCCAAAAGTCAACGCTTCGCCAAAAGCGTGAGGGACACATGCTAGAAGTATGATGATAGCAAAAGAAGAACTTCTTTACCATACATCGGCCTTTTGTAGGTCCTACAGTACTTGACTTGACAACCATACAAAAAAAAGGCGAGGGTAAGAATGAGATGGGCGCGACGAGCATTATTCTTCTTGTTTCTTCTTGTTTCTTTTCCTTGAAAAGTTGAAGGCAAGGAACAATAAAACTTCCATTCCCACATACTGACTGTAACAATAATTCGCTGCCCATCATGAAATGAGATTTTCTTATTTTCTCGCGTTCCACTTTTTTGGAATTTACTATGGCACTCAAAATATAGTAAGCCGTGATAGTGGGTAATAGTAGAAACTCGAGTCATCTATTGACTGATTGATTATCTACTATGCTATCCTTGCTTCCTTTTTTAGTACAGAAGTAAGACGATGACGTTTGCTTCATTTTTCACATCAACGCAAAATCAATCGTATCAATAATAATGAGAATCTAATTTGAAATTGGTTCAAGTGAAATGAGAAGGACTTGTAATGGGAGTACAGTACAGTACAGTAGATCAAGGACAACAACAGCATGAAAAAAGACGTGAAACTACTGTGTAGTAAACTAAACAAATAGAAGCTAGAATAGACTAGAAGTAGTAATATTTGATTTCAAAAATTGTGTTGTTCTATTATAGTTTTATAATTGTATATGGTATAGATAAAATGTGTATCTGGTAGATATAGTAGAAAATTGTGAATGTATGTATGAATCTATGAAATGTAAATATATTGCAATGCGTGTGCAATATATAATACTCTATTGTAGAAAGAAAAATGAGAAGTGAAGGGGTGAAGGAAGAAAGCCTGACTCGACTTCTATAGTTCGAAATCAAAAACCCCTTCATCATCATCATGTTCACTACATTCGCAATCATGTTCATGACATTCGTAATCATCTTGTTCTGGTGAGAAGGAAAAATCAGTTTCAATTATGTTGCGATTCGTCGCCGGTGAAACAATCTTCAAATCTGTTGCCATGGTAGTGTTGTTGTGATAGTAGTACGCATACTGATCATCTTCGTCTTCGCATTGTTGTTGTTGTTGAATAATATTATGACGTGACTTCACAATATTATCAAGAAGAGTTTCGTTTGTTGATTTTAAATAAGAATCATCTTTTAATAAAGAATTTTGACGTGCAATCCCATCCACAACTCTTGAAAAGAACATATAATCTCTTACATCAGCTTCTGCTTCATCTTGTGCCATTTGATAATCAGATTCTGTTTTTTTCAGTATTGATTCACGATTAATAGGAATTGCTTGTGTAATACTTCGTCTCTTCTTCGTCCTCATACTTGTGGTAGTAGTACTCGTAATAGTTGGGTACGACGAATCACCTGTAAACTTCTCTGAGTATTTTTGAGAATAAGGATCGCTTACCATTGTATTTGCCATCATAGTGGTATTTGTTGATAGATGCATGTTGATCATTATTTGTTGATTCGTGATGTGATGTTGATGTGATGTGATGGTGATATGATTTTATGAGCGAATCGAAGCAAGATTAAAGTTTATCTGCGAAGATTGAAGCAAGTGATGACTGTGTTTGTGCGGTCCTTGTGTACTAGTAGCGTTCAGTATCACAGGGTAAAGATAAAAAGGACACAAACGAATCATGTGCATTGATCGTGCATCAAACAAGCATTGTTAGATTCTTCTCAATTAATTACGGTACTAGTTTTGTGAATCTCCCCAACGAGATTAGGCCTTTTTGCATTTCATTTCAAACGTGTGGTAAGCAGAGTATCGGACGAGAATGAAGGGATCGAATCTACTAAATAATCTATCAAAATTATGGCGCGCGGGGCTGATAGCCATTCATTCATTCATTATTATTGTTGAATTTATTATTTTCGTGTTAATGTTCCCATGCTAATCGTGGAATCAACGTGCTTGTCCGTAGTAAAGTATGAACATCAAGTAAACAGCTTTTTGGTGTCAATATTACGTGAAATAGACGTGCAATGATGAATCTTCGAACAATCAAGATTGAATCTATAAGTTTCAGTGCTAAGGCCTAAAAATTATATGCAATTAACAATGGATCAGTAAGAAAAATTGAAACATGCGTCGTGTATCACGTCGTTGAGCAATTATTTACACGTTTTACATACAGTAGGCACACGTTCTAAATTGACATACAGTAACTGATCCCGCGAGTCTATCACGTAACAGTAATTAACAGCTTTTACTACGAATACAATACACAGTACTGTAGATCAAGAGACATAAACAATTTCTGGCCATTCAATGGCAGGCAGCTATTGAAAATGTATGTGAGGGCATTAAATGTTTAATTCCTAAATAATAGTGCGAACCGACTTCCACACTTCCTATGTGCGGCTATGGTGTGTTGATTTTGTCGTATTGTGTGGTTGTGCTATGTCGTGCATTGTGTGGTTGTGCGTAGGTAGTGTGTTCTTTGAAGAACTTCTCATGTTTGACACGTGAGACTTGAATTAAAAAATTCTTACTCCGAGAATACATAAAGAAGAATAGAACGGGAGTTGTCGCGTTTTATTTCAATTAACGCAGTTCTAACATTTCAAATACTCTATGTCAGATGAGTTTCAATTAGGAGTCCACTATCGTGTCAAGAACTTGTCCGGCGAACAAGCGACGAACAATGCATGCTTAAGCATGTCTCTGTTTGACTACTTCGAAGTAGCAATCATAAAAACTAATTGAAAATGAATGGCTATCAACACAATTGAAACGATGACGTAATCGATTGAATGGTCCTAATAAGCCGATTTGCTAAAATAGAACGCGTGGAATACGCATGCTTGATTTCAATTATGTCAAGACAGCCACGTGCAAAAATAATAACGCCGACATTTTACCAATCAATCATCAATCACCCAAGCTGTCAAGTCAAAGTGCTCATTGGCCTTTCAATAAACAAATTCAGCATTTTTCTTTTGATTGGTTTTCATTCAGTACTTCGAAGTAACCTACCAATCAATAGGGAATTTTTAGATGGGGCGGTATGCACCTTTGAGGTAGCTAACTAGCTAGCAATGTTAATAGATAAATAGATAGAATATGCCGTACAGTAGCAAATTAGATTCAGAATAGTAAATGATGATTTAAATGTGTGTGTGTAGTCTATTTTTTATTAGTTTATATATGAATATATGTGTATATATTGATATATATATATATGTTAGCGAGTGAAATACTGATTACAATAACATAGCAATTGTAGTTGTAGTAGTATGTGTTGTCTTATGCATAGTATGATTGTGTTGTATGTAGCTTCAAAAAAATTCAAGTTGGTTATCAAAACTGAGGTAGATCTTAACAACTCCAGTAACAAGTTACAGTTCAAGCTCAAAGATACATTCATTATCACCTTCGTATGAATCATCATGGTTATCGTTGTGTTCATGTTGATCTTGATTATCAAAGTCTTGTTGATAGGTAGAAGAAGATGATGATGTACTTGAGGAAGATGAACTCGAAGAGTAGGCCGATGAATACGTATTGAAACAAGCATTGTCTTTACCAAGATAGCATCCTCCTCCTCCGTGTTGATCTTCTTGTTCTTCAATAAGAACACCACCACCCGCAACACTTTGTTGCTGTTCGTGTTGTTGATCTTGACCTTGTTGTTCTTGAATATGATGATGTCTTGTTTGAATGATATGTGTTAAGCAACGGTCAGTTTCTTCACTATAACGATTGTTACATCTTCGATCGGTACCTGATGAAGCTCTTCGTTCTGATATACCACTAACTAAACGTGCATAAAAAATAAAATCACGTTCATCTGCCATTTGTTCATCAGCAGTTAATCTTTCTTCAGATGCTGTTTTACAATGAAAAGCATTATTTGGTATTGGCACAGAATGTGAGTGTGATCGTTTTATACCTGATTGCTTCTGCTGCTGTTGTTGATTCATCTCTTGATGTTGGCTAGATGATTCTTTCTTCGTCGAAGAAGAAAAGTTCACAGTACGTCGATGTGCACCGCCGCCGCCGCTCTTGGTGAAAGATGGACGAATGGCAATTGGTTCAATAGTAGAGTTGAGCATCGTTTGTTGAAAAAGCATCATGATGTATTTTTTTATGAGGATACAGTACAGTATTAGCGAGAATAAATAAATGTTGTGGGTTTGTGTATAAACTTGATAGTCAGCGATTTGTTTCTTAGTTTTGAATCTGTGAGACAGCGAAATAGGAAGAATTGTTGTCAAATACCCTAGTTGATTCGATTCGTGATACTAGCAGTAAATGAATCTATGTAGTGTGAACTGGGCGTGTGGAGAGATTCGAAATGCGCAAGACCAACCATGATTGAAAAGAACGAAGAACTATTCGGGTTTTTTTGATGAGACATATGGCGGCTACTGGGCCAAGACATCAATTAATTCGTTCTTCTCTTTGTTGAACTTGAGGAGTATGGATTATATATTTTTCGGGGCGAAAAGCCTTGCTGTCCACACATTCATTTTTTCAGTCACATCAAAGCGAAATAATACTTTTGTAACGACATCGCCGCTCGTGCATGGTTAGGACACGATTTCACACTCCTATTTCCATGTCATGCCAAGTATTTTCATTCTTCTTTACGTGTCAAAAGAACATCAAACACATATGTTAACGATTAACACGCGGTGAAACAATTGTGGGAGCGGTGAATCAGTTGTAAGCGCAAAAAATCATTTAAACAGAGCAATCAATCAGTTAACAGTCACAGTAATAAGCATTGATAAAATTTGATTCAATAATAGAAAAGAACACATCATAAATTTATATTATTATTAAATAACTTCAATCAACGTTTTTCAATATTTCACACCCTATATATATCATTACGTGATGTCTGCTTCGACAAATTTCAGAAACCTTAAGTATTTTCGGACGCGACAAAATAAAATAAAAAATGTTTTTACGGCTGTAATCGCATCACAATTTATTAATCAATTTAGGCTGATTGCCTTAATTCGCTAGCTGCCGCGATCATCGAAAGAAAATGCCTACAGTAGTAGCTAGTCGCAGTCCTTCTAATTAAGTATTTTGTGTTCGTTCATAATCACCACGCGGAGGCATGTTGGCACAAATGTAATCACGTACGGCAGGAAGGACTTCGGCAATGTGAGAGAACATTAAAAGAACACTAGTGTCACACAGACTTTAAGATACAGAATCACACACAACATAAACATTGCACCTGTACAACATTGTATCTGACTATTACCAGAAGAAGCAGAAGAAATTCGAAGAAAAAACAACCAAATGGCCGAACATCCCGATACGCCTGACGTTCAACGTTTTGCTCATAGGGAATACGATGTAACGTGCTGTATTGAAATGTTATGTTGTGGTAGCTCAAAACTCATTCTTGGTGAAGAAGATGCTGAAATGAGTACAAATTGTTGGTTTGGTATATGTAAATCGAAAAAACGAGGACCCTATGGTGAACTTGGAACCATTGATTCTAATCGTACATGTTTGCTTTGTTGGATTCGCTACCGGATCACTCATGGCAGAACAAGATTCTAAATGCATTGGGATGTGGTTGTAATGAAGTAGAGGTTGACGAAATCGTAGTGGAATTGAAGAGACGTCAAGCATTGAGAGGTGATCGTGCAAAAACTCGTATGGCCGAAAGTACCGTCGCATCACTCAAGTTATTGCATCAGAAGGTAGACGCGGTGATGGAAAAACTTGAACTTCCTCCAGTCTCTTCAGAGATGCAACGTTGAAGGGGTAAACTCACGTTGACGAACTAATAGAGGTACATATCTTGATCAACGTTCTCAAACAAAACAAAAACAAAAGTATGTATTACATACATCTTTTGTCAGGCTTTTATATACTGGACGGCACCCAACAGAAAGATGTGAACAAATCTAGTTCTATATGTTTAAAAGTAAGAATAGTATTTTAATTGTAGTCCTACTAAAAGGCTAGGATTTAATGTATTTTCACCGTCCTATAAATAGAGGAGTATGGGATACCATTCATTTTCTTCCTCTACCATGTATGATAACAACATAATCAAATTCGATTCATTCATTCATCGAATCAAATCAAATCAATCCACGTTTGCTTCAAACAGCGATGATTAGATCATACAGTATTTCTGCAGGCAGATCCACAAAAAAATACGAACTACTATTATGATACTTCTTCACTTGCTCCTCATTCACTGCGTTTCGTCGAAAAATGAAGAATTATCATACGTACGAGAAGAGAGCAGTTGTAAAATTATTATGTACGATGGATTACTGTATGGTTTAACATACATAATATAAGATATACAATAATAGGACCTATTTATTGAGATATAGCGATGTGTATTTTAGTAGACAAATTTCTCCCTTTTTTAATTTCTTATTCAAAAAACTCGTTCTAACTCTTATTCTGTAGTAGCATTACAACTACCACTACCAGGATTATCACTACTACCACTACCACCACTACCACCACCATTATAACTACCAGGTAATTGTTTCCCTACAGGTTGTTGTTTCATCCCTAATTTTTTTTCGAATAGTCATTCCGTTCTTGTTCCGACTTAAAGATAGTATTATAACATTTTGATATGACAATATCATCTCTCATATGTTGTAGAGTATTGGTACCCACTAAGCAGGTTTCCTGTTGTGTCATGACAAAACTTAACAGTAATTGTGCAGGTGATAGACCTTTTTTGGTAGCTAATTCTGTATGAAACCGTCCACCACCCGAACTACCATTTAAGATCCAAAAATCGTTGTATTTGTAAATTTGAATATTTAGTACCATGAAATATTTCTTGCAGTTACCAACATCATATTGACGATTGGAATGAAATCTATTTTGTATTATTGTTGGTTTAATACGTGGTATCATTTGAGTAGTAGCAGTAGTAGAATTATTATAAAATGTGTTTTCAAACCATTTGCATTATGTACCGATGTTAGACCTAACTGTTTTATGATACCTTGATCGACATATTCTTCAAAGACTTTCCATGCTTTTAACATTTCATTGGTATCATATAACTTGGCACGAAAATTATGAAAGATATAGGCATCCAAATATGTTGTTTTTAGAATTTTAAGGATGTCTTGATGGATAAATGTACTTGATCTTCTATCGACATTGTCATAATTCCTGTTCGGGTGGATCAGAGGATTGACGTAAGAAATCTGTTTATTACCAGTAAATGGTACAAAACAGGTTTTGTAAAAATAAATCTTTTTCTTTCAATACACATTCTTATAGGATTTTGTAATCCATACCCACACGGATTCATTATTGGAGGAATGATGACCACATGCACAATATGACGAAAACCGATCTGAATTGCTGTTTCTACATTATAGGCTGTTTTACTTTGATTTTTACCACTTATTTTGGTACCATAGGCTAATGATGTTCTATATGATACACTGCTACTCCTCTGTCTGTTGTTGCTGTTGTTGTAGTTGTTGCTACTCCGCCTGTTGTTACTGTTGTTGTTGTTGTAGTATTAGATGATGACGATGATGATGATACACTAGTTGTGGAAGTAGAAGTTGTCTCTTCCGTCTTTTTATAACTATCATTACAGCTGTTTTCGTAGAAGATAACAGGC
>FMBT01000743.1:0-17674 GCA_900095095.1 Fragilariopsis cylindrus CCMP1102
ACCAAGAAAACTGTAACGACAACAACGGCAAAACGCATTCTCAAGAAGTTCCCGCGTTTGATCGACACGATAGGGGGGTCCGTTCGTTTCACAAGCCGTTTCTTTCACGATAAATTCAAATATTTATTCTATTAAACTTACGTTTGACGGTCCATTAATTCCGCAAAAAATTAATGCTGGTATTAATTGTATAACAAAATGCAAAAATTGTAGGCATTAAATACAGTAAAGAAATTTTTTGGTAATACTCCAATCACCACGTATTGGTTCATACGACGACGATTCATTACCATTACTAGTAGTAGAACTAACGATGCCGACAACGTCGATGCGCGGAACGTCGTTGTCGTTATTAGCATTTTTCTTCTTTTTCTTTTTGTTGTTATTGTTGTCGCCATTACCACTACTACAATCTAATTTAAAATTATAATATGGTTTACGTGCTAATAAATCATTTTTCATTCCAGTTAAAAATGAAAATAATTTTTCATCCTCCTCCTCCTTCTTTTCTGCAACTGCAACTGCAACTGCACCTGGATTACCTTCATTAGCATTAGCATTAGCTGCCGGTGGTGGTGATTCTTCATCGTTTGGTGCTCCCTCATCATCTTCTTTGGCATTTGCTATACCAAGTTCATGATCTGGTAATGGAACCTCAATAGCACCAGCATCAGCATCAGTCTTGGGAGGCATGATTAATTCTTGAATCTGCTTGCTTTTTCCGAATTCGATTGATTCAATTCTTATATCTCGTCTGTGTGTGTGTGTGTGTGGGTTTAGACAGTCTTGTTATTATCGTTGTTGTTGTCGTTGTTGTCGTCTTGTCGTCTTGTCGTCTTGTCGTCTTGTTTTTGACGTTGGGTGTGTGATTTGTGATCTGGTCGTGGGTTATTCTTCTATTCTTGTTTGTTCTTCAAAAGTTGTGTTTGTTTCTTTCTTTCAATGAATTTGAATTTTACTGACGCACTGTACTGTGCCGTACAAGTTGTACAGGAATATGAATTTGAAAACTTGAATGGGCGAGCGGCAGCCACCACACTACGACACAACACACCGTAGTACCGTTTCTTGAATTTTAAAATGCGTACAGTATATAATAATTTTTTTTACTTAGACAGCCAATGAGATGCCCCGCTACTTCGAAGTACGTAAAGAATTTTCAAAAAAAAAATTTACAACAAACGGTCATTAATTAATTATTAGTACGTGGTTTTGAATATAATATTTAATCGTATTTTTGTCGTCCTTCCGTCAATCAACAAAATAAAAAACTAAATCAGCTCGGCAGTTTAAATCAGTTATATCTATGCATGGGCTAGTTATATTATGTATATAGTTGCTACTGCCACAATTTTTTTCCTAAATAAATAGTCAGTAGCATTACATACATGCATAATATAATTCTCAAATCCTCAGAAAAAAAGTAATATGTGTACAGTATCTGTTCTACGTGTATTATTCTGTCTATAATATTCTAGTATGGGCATTTAGTAGGCAGTATGAGGGATTTATATTATGTATATAGTTGCTACTGCAACACTTTGTCCCTAGATAAGTCAGCAACATTTCATAAATGCACAAGATAATAACAAAAGCCACTGTAGGAAAAGGAATATGTGTGCACTTGTTGTTCTACATGTATCTGCTTATTTAAATAATGCAACAACATCTCATGATGTTTCTCATAATTCTATATTACAACCAACATTGTTAGTGAGTGGGTAATGCATTGATATACCAAGCAACCATATCCATACTACTTTTGTTAAGATAAATCAATACAGCTTGTATTTGTTACTGTCATTTCTATATATTAAAATAAGAATGTGCCCTTGGTGCAGAAAGTAAACCGTAAACATATAATGGATTCCATAACGCAATAGATTAAATAGTAGCATGGTGTGTAAAAGGCCACTTATTGTACATGGATGTGTGTATGAACTGAATGACCGCATACAACAAATTTTTCAAACTCTATTTATGGCTCATATAGTAAGGTGGTAGAGGAACTCTCCCTGACAAAAAAAGCATTTCCTTGGAAGTTCTACCCTGCTTTGTGTCCTGAACAAGATATCTCATATGAAGCAATTGAGGACCATATTATCAAGAATAGTCACTGTTGATTGAAAAATTCCCTTGCACCAATTTTGATAGGAACATCCACACACAACCCCATTATTGGATCTCTGGTTTACATGGTAGATTTTCCTAAAAGTTTTTTCTAGTCAAGTTGAGCTTAAAATCAGTTTTTGGCCCATGGGGAAGAATGTAAGCCCCTGTTCATCAATGCTGTCTTGCAGACATAGGAAGATTAAACATATAAGATGTGATTAGATATCATTGCACATTGTCTACCTATTTCCAATTCATGTTTGTGTGGTTGGTTCACATATAATTTTGGTTAGGTGTCATATGAGGGGACTGCTAGCTGGTAATTATTGTCTTGTAAGGACTCTAACATATGATAAGGTAGGCAGGGAAGCAGTCCCTGACCACCTACAGTAGTAGGTACTACTCCAAGATAAAGATTTTGTACAATGATGGATGATTTGTTTGTGCAACTCATGGTAGCATTTATTTTATAAATAATACCACCACCATACACGAACACAAAGATGAAATATACTAAGATAAGGTAGTCCCCATCCATTCCACCTGTATATTAGAATTCTATCTAATCTTCCTATCTTTAGACCAGACCATTTTGCTGGTGTTCTTTGAAGTACTATCACATCATTTCTTATGTTCACCCCCCCCCCCCCCCCCCTACTTCCTACACTTCTACTATTTGTCAACTAGTTCTTCTGTCCGCCGGGTGTGGTATGGGTGTTTGTTCTACAAACCCAAATATCAATAAATAATGCTCCCATGAGAAAACTTACAGATAAATTCACCATGTGTTGTACACATACATACACATAGGTCCTACACATCCACATAAACACACATACACACACATATATACTTCCAAATAGAGGAAAAGTCTAGCTAGCTGCTGTACTAACTTTTGGTGAAACTACTGGAAGAAATATATATGCTTTCTCTTAAATGGATGTTATACTAAGTTATTCAGACAATTGTTTCTAAATTTTAATTTTCAATCTTTTATACAATGAGTATGATAGACCTGTTATCCTTGTACAGTACCGAATATATACCTACTACGTACGTGTCCAATAAATGTGTATATTAACTTTCAGTCGGCCTTAAGAAGAAGAAGCAGAAGAAGTTAATATTACTGATCGTAGTTCATCTAATAAATCTTTTGATACAGCACAAATTACACTTTTTCCATAGATATCAAATGATGATTCATTGTCATTGTCATTATTATTATCATCAGTATCATATATAGATTCCATATAACAACCAGCCTCTTTCACAATAATTAATCCAGCACAATAATCCCATGGTTTCCATCCTTCTGTACATAATCCAGCATAACATATATCTAATCGTCCAGATGCAACATAACATAAATCTAAACATCCTGATCCTAATTGTCTAAATCCTTTACAACCATGTGTATCATGTAACATAATTTGTTTCTGAGCATTGAATAATGTATTTAATTCATTCTCGTCGCGTGTATAACCCATTTCATTGCATACGATCGCATTTTTTAATGTCTTTGTAGACGTGATTGGATTTTGATATATACGTACCCCGTTCCTATAGGAACCATATGCTTTTACACCAATATATAATTCATTTGTATATGGTGCATATATAACACCTAATACTGGTTGTCCTTCTATACAGTATCCAATACTAACACATGTTAAGGAATGCAATCCAGTCGCAAAATTTGTGGTACCATCAATTGGATCAATGATCCATGTTGGTATTGATTTTTTCATCGTAGGGATTGTATTTGTACCAACACTTTCTTCACCAATTATATCATGGTTTGGAAATTTTCGACGTATACCATCGATGATCAGTTTCTCATTTTTTATATCAATATTAGTACAAAAAATCAGTCGAATTTGTTTTAATCTCTATCCCTAAATCTAATTTTTCTTCTGCAATTGTACCTTTTGCTTCTAAATATTCCATCATATTGGAACCGGCTACAGTACATTATATAAGAAATAAATCGACAGAAGAAAAAGAAAGACGTGTGTAAGTAATTCAGATAGAGCGTCTCAGAGTTAGTAGGAGTAGGCGTAGGTAGATCAAAATGCAAAATAAATAATTCGCATGGAGGTAAGACAGAGAGACATCACGGTTTCATTTCAATTTCAATTTCATTCGTAGTTAGTTTGTTTGTTTATTGTCACAACAGCTTGATAATACCTGCTCCGACGGTGGTGGTTTTTTTTCCAAGTATCGATATAACTACCGTATAACGTATAACGTACCTTCCATTGCTAATTGTATAGCTAATTTTAATTCATCCTTATATTCACTTTGCAATAAATGTTTAGGTACCATTAATGTTTTCAGTTCACGATCGTTGATGGATGTAATAGAACGATAGTAATATCCACCAATTAAACCAATAATTGTTGCAATTGATGTTGTTGCAATTACTGCTGCTGCTGCAACAGCTAAAGGTACTACCGTCGTTGCTGTTGCTGTAGTCGACGAGGATGGCATAATGCTAATAGAAGTAGCAATAATATTATCTACTAATGAGTAGTGATGACAGTAATCAGCAACAGGGCTTGAGGTGGTGGTACCTAGGAAGTTATTTGTTGCTGTTGCTGTTCGGACGATTACTGATGATTCGGGTAATACCAACATTGCCGGTACAGTATGTTGTTGTGTTGTGTACGTACTGAATGGATGAATGAATCTTGAAAAAAGAAAAATACGTAACTTACGGTTGCTTGACTTTATTGTTGTGTGTTTTAGATTTCGATCCAGCCGAACGAAGCGTGAATGAGCTGGAAAACAACTATGATAGTCCGTATTTTGCTACTCTGGACCATCCTCGTTTAAAATGCTACACAACATTCACAACACATTCAAGAACATCCGCCAACACATAGTACAACATCATCATCCATCAAATCTCACATTATATATTTACTGACTAACGTTAATTACCAGTAACGTTACTTCCCTTAAAATATACACATTGCAACCGCCACAATTCGAATACACCTGCCGAAAAGTTATCTTAGATTTTTTCGATCACAAGCCACACACATAAGAGCACTAAGCAAGCAAGCAGGACAGGACAGGACAACTAGTAGACGATTGATTCGATTCGCTTGCTACAAAAGAGGCAGACGCGCAAGATTCGATTCGATATATTCTATTCGATTCTTTAATTTAAAAACGTCCATATTATAAATTCACTACTACCAATATCGAACAGTCGGCATCGAGAGGTTTTGTTGTACAGTAGTAGATTCAAGAGAACAAAATTTAGACAGACGATACACGGGGTCAAAAAAAAAAAACGCTGGAGATACGTGAAGTAAACTGTTCTATCGTCATAATCGCAATAAACACGTCATAGTACAGTAGTCCTTTTCACCTTATATCCTAATATACCTAGTATAATATAATACAGGTGGCATAATTATACTACTATGATGGATGAATGTGATTCTTTTATAAAGAAACGTCAAGATTGTTATAGTAAAAATTATAATGGAATTGGAATTATTGTTGATGACGACAATAATTCCCAAATTATTATGGAAGAGAGAAGTATGAATAATAAATTAAAAAAATGTTGGATACCAACATTAAAAGTAAAACGATGTCAAGCTTTTCAATTATGTAAAAGAGAAGCATTTGACTATTATAAATCACCATCGGATCTTATTGTGGGTAATAATGGTACTACTAATAGTCCAAAAGATAAAGGTATTTGTTCGGCATACGATGAAGCATATTGTAAGTAGTGGCATGTTATCACACTAAAGACTTTTATTTCATTTTGCTTCGATTGATATGATTAATTCTCATTCATTACCTCGATCTTTTCTTCTTTCCTTCTTCCTTCTCTTATTCTTCATTACAAAAATGGCAACAACAACAACAACAACAAACAAAACAACCCCAAAGGTTTTGGGAATCCACAAATAATGAAAATTGATTTAGATGTAAGTACTGTAAGCAGTAATAATCCTAAAAAGACACTAATACTAGAAAGACAAAAACAACGACAAGATATATTTGATCATCATGAAAAAGCAAAACGTAAAGTATTAAATAGTAAAAAGAAACAAGGTCAATGCAATGATATACGTAAAAAATTAAATAATTGTTTACGTAGTACTAGTACTAGTACGACATCACAGCAACAATAAAAAACAATAACACGGTACAAAGTAAGTAGTTGCAATGGCAGTGGCAGTGCATACAGGACAGGACAGGAAGACACAGGAGTACCCTCTACTAGATATATATATATACATATATATATATATATACATATAGTATATTTTTTGTTGAAATAATGATAAAACGTTACTATCTAAGAATAGTCGAATGATATATATACTGTAGATAGATACTGTTTAATTTACATAACCGTTCTTTTGTTAGTACCTTCGACTCTTTCTTCTTCTTTCATTTAATATTATTATAATACACAAAGTAGTATTCATTTTTTTTTAGATAGCTCTTGGTTTATTTGTCTGATATAAATATTTAATATGCATCTTCTTTTTTTTATTTTGCATTGTATTGTTTTATTTTATAAATTTATCTTTATAATTATCATTCATTCATCTGATATATGCATCAATTGTATGTATTTCAGCATCTTCCCAATAGGGTATCATATCATTGGATATTGGATTAATACTTTCAATATATCCATCTAAAAATAAAAATCCGATCATGTACGCCACCACTAATCCTGCTGCAAAGAAGATACCTAATGCTAGTAATGGTTTTTCGGTTAATAATCCATACGTTAAATTTTCAATATGTTTAAAACTACTATGGGATGCCTTGAGTGATGTATTAATGGATTCCATTAACATATATTCACCGGAATCTTTTTTATTATTTTGTTCCTTCTGATATTGTTGTTGATGATATTGTGTTTGTTGTTGTAAATCAGTTAGTTGTTGTTGTTCTCCTACTACTACTGTTGTTGGTATTGTTGCTGCTGCTGATGTTGTAGTGCTTAGAACTACTTGGTTGTTTTCTTTTTGCTCTTGCTGTTGTTGTTGCTGATAATATTCTTCATTCCGACGTCGATAAAATTCATTATCACGATCGTATTCATTAGTGTAGTGCTGCAAAGACGCCGACGAGGATGATAATGTACTACTACCCAGGAGGATATCTTCGACTTCAATACTATTATCGTTATGAATATGATCTTCTTGATAATAATTCAATGCGGAAGACGATGATGAAAAAGAAGAACTCCAACTCCTCCTTATTGAAGAACTGCTAATAGAATGCAACGATGATGATGACGATGATGGTTTTGATGACGATGATGGTCTTGAGTGTGTTGGTGTTCTTGATGTTTGCTTCTGTTGCTGTTGCAGTTGCAGTTGGAATCCATTGCATATAAAATAAGGAGCAGTAGAACTAATTGCTGCTGCTATTGTCAATAAACGAGAAAGTGGCGTCTTGAATGATGTGGGGTTCAACATTCTTGTGTGTATTTTTCTTTATTTTTAATATTGTGAAGGTTTTTTTTCTCTCTACTGTAGAACTGGTGTGCTTCTTGGTGAAGATGATGATATATAAGTAAGTATAAGGACAGTTTCGTTCAGAAAGCGATGTGTATTGTGTCTCGCTCGTTAACTTACTCTACCGGTACCGTATGCGAAATAAGTTAGGATAAAGAAGAATGCTCTTTTTACAATATGTGTAATGGCTCTTTTTGATGTTTGCTTTGTACTAATGCTAATACTACTGTTACTGCCTGACACAATGAAGAGCCCGTGTTGTGAGTGACGGAAGCCTTGTAGTGATGCAAGTAGAATACACGGTATCTTTTGGTTTCGGATAAAAAGGTGTCTGCAGCCATTCTCTTGATGGGTTGCTCTACAATTGTACTGCATTTGCATTACTATCACATGGTCGAAGTAAAAAATTTATCGAAGAAACAAAATGACAACTTTGATGAAAGAAGAACTCTTCCTCTTGCGTGGCACAATTTCTACTTAATGAATCTTAACAATACGTTTTGTTTTTGAAGAACACCAAGCAACAAACTTTTGACACATGACACGAGAATTCCTTGTTGTTTGCTCACGCATGACATGACATGTCATCGTGCACAAGGCAGACGCCAGTTACAAGATGGTCGCAAAAAAACATTCCCGAGTGTTGAAATGAATGAATCGAGTCGAGTCGAGTCGAGTCGAGTCGATTGAGTCAAAATTTATTGCAGCCGTCGAAGATTTTTGGCGCGCGTGAAAAGTTTAAAAAAATTGGTGGTTCGCTGTCGTGTTCATTAAACAAGCAACACAGGCAGTTTTTGAGCGCGCAAACTGAGGACACAACGCATCCTCATGACAGCTACAGGACCAGTACAAACACATCCACAAGGGATACCGGAAATCATCGAAGCATAATATAAAAAGAAAAAGCAAGCAAGCAAAGCGTCAAGCAAAAGAAAGATACTATCTATCACCGCCCTTGATTTTTCTTCTAATTTGTCTACCTATATTGACTTGGCTGTCCTTGGCCTGCTGAACATCTAATCTAATATACAGTAAAGTAATATATCTTCAATATCATACATTATTATGACTTCGCCGTCAGTAATAGAAGGTGGTAAACCACTCATCAACAAAAACGAAAACAAAAACAATGATAAAATGGACATTGACGTGGAAGTAGTAGTTGTTGATAGTAATAGTAATAATGAAGCTGATGCAGCAGCACCAGCAACAGCTGTTATCTCTAGTAGTGCTGCTAGTAGTGCTGCTGGTTCTGAAGTAGAACCCTCATCATCAACGCAAAAACCAGTCGTAACAGTAGCTTCTACTACCGGTAGTACGACTGGCTCAAGTGCGATAACTAGTACGACTGCTACTTCTACTGCCACCGCCGCCACTTTGGACAATAATGATGTAACAACAACGATGACGATGACGACAGCTACTACTAGTACTGCTCCCACTACAACTACTTCCGCCGCCACTGCTACTGCCGACACCATTACTCCTGCTGAAATAAAAAATGTATTTGCTGGTGGTGACAGTGACAGTGGTGATCATCATCATCATCATCGTCCAGAAATTGGTGATATATGTAATGTATTATTTCGTAATGGTGAACTGAAGTTACTTGCAGAAGTTATTGAACGACGTCCATTATTTGATGTTGGTAGAAAAATAATAACCATTACTACTAACGTTGATACTACTACTGCTACTGCTACTGCTACTACCGATACCGGTAGAGCAACAAAAAAACGTGGTAGACAACCAGCCAAAAAAGCTACTACCACTACTTCCTCTTCAAGTAGTAAAAAGAAAATCCAAAAGAATGACGTTGTGAAGAAGGTAGTTGTTACACAAGAAGAATTAACATTAAATTATAAAGCAAATGAAATTGAATATTATATTCATTATATCGATCATGATCGACGATTAGATGAATGGATCACAATTGATCGTTTTCATAATTTGAATACATTGCAAAAACGAAGTAAAAAATCAGCAGCATCAACATCAACAGGTGCAGTAGTAGCTGATGAAAATTCTGCGGTAACAGCAGCAGCAGCAGCAGCAGCAGTTGAGACTACGGCAACGGCAGCAACAGCAGCAGCTGACGTTAATCCAGCGACTAATAAAAAGATCAACACTAGTATTGACGATGGTCAGTCGCCTACTAGTACTACTGTATTAGAAGAAACGACTTCCGATGGTGGTAATGCGATTGCGATTGTGGATGCGATTTCAGGTGGTGGTGGAAATTGGAGACCATCCTCTGCAGATGGATTAGCGGAATTAGAACATGAACATCATGAGATCACAAAAGTTAAAAATATTGAAAAAATATTCATGGGTGGATATTTAGTAGAATGTTGGTATTATTCACCATATCCAGATGACTATGTACTTAGTAGTACTACTACTAATGGTAGTGAAGAAAAACAAAAACAACCTCCTGGCGCTACTCTCAATAATACAACAACAACAACAACAACATGTGTTACAACAAATTGTAACACATGTCCATTATTATATGTATGTGAATTTTGTTTGAAGTATATGAAAAAATTAAATACATTTAGACAACATAAAGGTTGTTGTCCATTCCGTACACCCCCTGGACGTGAAATATATAGAGAATTAGGATTAAGTGTATATGAAATTGATGGGAAGCAAGAACGTGTATATTGTCAAAATTTATGTCTACTAGCTAAATTATTTTTAGATCATAAAACGTTATACTATGATGTGGATCCATTTTGGTTTTATATTGTATGTACTGTGGATGATTCTGGAGCACATATTGTTGGATATTTTAGTAAAGAAAAACAATCCCAAGAACAATACAATTTAGCATGTATATTAACATTTCCACAACACCAGCAACATGGATATGGTAAATTTATTATATCAACATCCTATGAATTAACAAAACGTGAATGTAAAATTGGTAGTCCAGAAAAACCATTATCTGATTTAGGTAAAATCAGTTATAGAAGTTATTGGACATATATATTAATGAATTATTTATCAAATGTTATGTCTGAAGGTACTACTACTTCAAGTTCAACTTCGAAGGGTAATGAAATTATAGAGAGTAACAACAACAAAAACAACAACAACAACAACAACAACAACAAAATTATTTCTGATAATACTCCAACAACGAAATCGGTAGTCGTCGCACCAGCAACAACAAAAACTATCGCAACAACAGCAATAGCAGCAGGTACACCAGTCGCAACAACCATCGCCACTGCCACTGATAAAGGATTCATCACTACTGCTCTTGCAGCAACGACCAACGTGGATGTTGATGGTATTAATATGAATAATTTATCAATCAAAGAGATATCTGAAGAAACTGGTATAAAGGTAGAAGATATTATATCAACATTACAATTTCTAGATATGATACGTTGTTGGAAAGGACAGCATGTTGTTTATGTACAACAAAATTTAATACAAGAATATATGAATAAAGCTAGAAACAGTAAAAATAAAATTCGTTTATGTAAACCAGAACATTTAGATTGGAAATCTCCATTATCAACATCATCAACAAGTACAACAACAGCAGCAGCAGCAGTATTGGATATTAAATAAAAGAAATTAAATGCAGCGGCAAGACTGTTTTACATTCAAAGAAAAGTAAGAGATAGAACGAATCAATCGGAACAGGGGAACAGAGCAATTCAGCACAAACACAAACACACAACGGCGATCGATAGAGATGAAAGGAGAGCGAAACTACCTACCGGTATCTTTCTAATGATAACACAAGAGCGAGAGTAAGCGAAAAAGAAGAAAGAAGGGAAAGTACATGTATACTATAATGCCAGCTTTCATCCATCCTTGTTATGCTAATATAATATAGAACCGAATACCAAAAAAACTACAATCTAAAACAAAACGAATAAATCTATCTATAAATATCGACCGATCGATATATAATATTTACTCAATATGGCTTAGATTCCTGCACTGCTGCACTGCAGTAAACGAATAGTAACATGTAATGCGATATTCTACATAGAAATACGTTCGTTCTGTATAGGATTGATGTATGTAATAAAAGAAAAAAAGGTTAAGAAAATTAAATTGTATTCACACCCATTTTGTGTCTTTGTTTCTAGTCATTTTTAGGTATATTTCTTGCTTGTTTCTTTCTTTCTTTCTTTCTTTCGGCGTAAAATATGCAAATGGAATATCTAACTTTTTGTGTATATGCATACTTTTTAATATGAAACTACCAAATAACATAATTGAAGATCATGTCACCGAATAGTATGCGACCAGCAACTAGAGGAATCCATAATGTGTATTTGCCAATTCCCCGACAACGAAGTTGGTACAGTATGCCTCCAATAATAAGCAGAGTCGGAAATTCTATTAATGAGTACGACATACTTCGAATGCCAACAAAAAATGGCATTATAAGAGATAAAGTATATCCAATATGATATCCTTTTGTAGAAATGATACCTTTCCGGACAAGTGTCATAAGGAGAGATGCCAACTGAATTGGGAACAAAACAGCAAGACACCATGCAGGATTGCCTACCGACAAACATGCTAATGTAGCCATGAATTGACAATAAGCGTAGAAAGATTTGAATCTTTTTTGTGTTGATATAGAGCATCCATCCCAATATGGCATCGTGGCGGTGGTTGATTCACGTGTGTCGACGCGTAGTCGTTTAGTACCTTCATCGGCTGCCCAATTTGCGACTAAGACCGATGCGGAGCATCCTACTAACGCAAGATTCCGAAACGCTGGAGAATGACCTTTGGCGATAGAAAGCCACGTCAACCCCGTAGTGACAAGTGATCGCATAGCAAAGATGATATTATGTATCCGATATTCTTGCCATATCATTGGTTTCCCAACAACGCGTTCCTTAGGTACTGTATGAAAAATAAGAGATGATAGACTCAAAATAGCATGAGGAATCAAACAAAGGGGTGCGATGATTCCCGGTCGTTGGCCTATGCTGTTTCTGATACTTCCAAAGCTGGCTGTTGGATCACCAAAGTACATCTGGTAATAACGAAATGTAAAATGAAGCAGTACGAAGACTCCCATATATTTGTGAATACCAGGATCTTCTTTTGTAAATAGTTTAGTTCTCCAACGGGGAACATCGTTAACATTACTTTCCAATACTGCTGTATGTGTTGTTGGTTTCGTAATTTTATCATTGTCTTCTTTATTATCATTGTCATGATCAATGATAATCCGAAATTTATGTAACATAGCATGCGCTTCGGGAGAGTGACCAACTGTATCAAAGACTCGAGTAGCATCTCGTCCATGAAATTTCCTTAGAATTGAAGCTCCACCGGGATGGCTGTTGGCCCATCCAGTCATATTATACCGTTCACCATGAATCGTAATGATACACTCATCTTCAATGTGAATTTTTGAAGATGCAGTCCTACCAAAGCGATCTTCAACAAGAACGTAGTCATTTGCATGTTTTGGATAGTGTATAGTGATACTGGCTACAGTCCGTCTAAACGGAAGAAATACCTTCAAAACCAACGCAAATAGAGAAATCATCTTGGGATTTATTTCGATTCGATTCGTTTCCTGTTTTGTGAATTTTCTTGATGATTGGTATTAACAATTGCTAGTGTGCTTGTCGTTTGTCGTTTGTCATTTTTCATGTGAATGAAAATGAAACTTATATTATTCTTCGCAACTTTGATTGTTAGTTGTCAACAAGCAAGCAAGTTCTCGTTTTTGTGTTCGGGTTTTGCTTGTAACTTACTCAATACCAATCAAAACGCGCAGAAGTCCGAGTTCTTAAGCCAGTTCGCCTTTATCAGCCAATTGATACGTGAAAAACTAAGTGAAAGGCATTTGCATTATTTTATCACATAACTTAATGATACGAAGAACAAGAATAGCAACACAACAATACTATTAACGACATACACCGGTATATATGAAAACTAGCTGTCTACTGTATTAACATCATATCATAGTGTAAATTCAACTAGTTCTTGTTTTGGGAATGCATTTTATTTAAATAAGCAACTGCCCCCCTTTTTTTTGGTCGTCTTGACACGCTCGTTCGTCATTGTTTTGTAGACGAAGTACTGTACAATTTTTCAATCCCAAGTAATTCATAATCTTAGTTTTGTGCAAGACTGACCGCCTCGTGCGGGTTTTAAGGAAAGAACAATAAACGCTAAGTCAGTAAATCCTTTCATACTGTACAGTACAGAAACTGTGTAGCGAAAGGGAACCATGCATACACAGCATGTCTTGTCCACTACCTGCTACTGTAACGTTACGGTACTCTACAGCCATCAAAAACAATGCGCAAAACAAAAAAACTACAATGTCAAAAAACAAACATTACACAACAATGCTCATCATTCGGCCATCACATCATTGGATCATCGCTTGAATTGATTGGTTTCTCAGGCGGAAGAAGTTGCGAACACACACTGGCGGGAAGTACAGTATGTATCTCAACCAAAGAATAGTAATAATAGTAATAGTAATAGGGGTTTTAATAATGGCAATTCCAATAACGCGCCGACTACAGCTGGTGATTCATTCTTTGTCGTCGTCGTCGTCGTTTTCGTCGTTGAGCTTCTCCTCAATTCGAAGATTTCGAACAACTGCAACAACAACAACAACAAACAACAGCATTAGGCAGCAGCAGCAGTAGAACATCAGCATTGTCATGCCATTGCCATTGTCATCGCCGCCTTTATTTGCAACTGCCTTCACGTTAGGAAGTACTACTACTGCTTTTACGAGTAAGAAGAAGTTATTCACCATCATCAGCTTCTTCATTTTCAGCTTTACAAGTTGTTATCCCAGAATTATCATCTTTTGGTGGTGAAGATAATGATAACGAAGAAGAACAAGAACAAGACAATAATATGCAACCTCCACCATCATTTTATGAAAATCATTCTATTAACAACACCAATAAGAAGAAGAATGATTCTTCCAATAAGAAGAACAAAGATAAGAGTAAAGTTACTGAAAAAAAACAACCCATCTGCCTATAATAGTTACGCTGTCGCTAGCGCTGCTACCAATAATAATGATGAACTACTATAATAATGGTGGTGGTGGTGGATATGGTCGTAATAAACAGTTACAACGACAATAATTATACAGGTAAAGATAATAAAGAAGACGAAGAAATCAATATTATGGTCAATCCTTTTGCATTCCTTGAAGAATCAAATTCAGATTATTGTGATAGTAGTAGTAGTAGTAGTAGTGACAATAGCGATAGCGATAGCGATGACAGTGACAGTGATGGAATATTTTCACTGGACCAGTTCAGTGACAATAACGCAGATAATAATAATAATAATACTACTCCTCCCGAAGATGGAATTTTACTGTTCCAGGATCCTTTCATCATCGTCATTGCCAGTAGTTGGAATCGAGAAGAAAGAAATAACAGATAATGATGAACAATATGCAACAAAGCAGCATCAGTTTTCACCGTTTACATCTATAATGGAATCATCATCATCAACAACAACAGTACCAGTACCGGTAGCAACAGTAATAGAGCAACAACTTACAACACCAACACCAGTAGCAGCAACAGAAACAGAAACAACAGGAGTAGCAACAGTAACAGAACCATTCGAAATCGAAATTATCGAACAACAACAACAACAAGAATTAATTCCACCTATCACAGATAAATCAATTATTATTCCATCTATTGATTATAATAGTGGTGATAATAAATTTAATGATATAATTGATTCATTCACAAAAGAACTGGAAGATATTGAAAATGAAATTCATATCATGACGTCAACTGCAACTTCTGAAACTACTTCTACTGAAACTTCATCTAAATTAAAGGTAAATTTAAATAGTCCAAAACAAGTATCCCAATTATTATTTGGACGACCAGATATGTCCACCAATAAAAGTACATTAGAAGGTATGGCAGGATCATCGATTATAGCAAAATTAATATTAGATTATAGATCTATTAAAAAAAAATTGAATAAATATACTAAACAACAACAACAACAACAACAAGTACAAGTACAACAACAACTACAGCGCGATGATAATAATAATAATGATAAAGATAGTACTACTGATCAAGATCAAATACAAACAGCAACAATAAAACCAACTACAACAACGGATGTATTATTATTTGATACAAGTTCCTTTATTTTTCGTGCCTATTTTAGTTCACCACCAATACATAGAAATCCGGATGGTATGCCAATTGGTGCTGTTATGGGGTTTTGTTCTATGATCAATAAAATATTATTAAATACAATGTTATTAGATTATTCGAATTCGAATGATTCGAATAATAAGCCATCACCAACATCACAATTACTATCACAATTGCAATTACCAATTGTTATACAATGTTTAGATTCACCTGGTAAATCATTTCGGAATGATATATATCCGGATTATAAAGCAAATAGACCACCATGTCCAATGGATTTAATACCACAATTTGATTTAATTAATAAAGCATGTAAGGCATATGGTATGATACAATACAAAGTGAAGGTTATGAGGCAGATGATGTGATTGCATCATTAGCCACTAAAGGTATAATTGAAAAAGATGACGTTCATAATAATCATCAAAATTATAATGTTAAAATTTTAAGTGGTGATAAAGATTTAATGCAACTTGTAACAATGGAAAATAGTCATAGTGATAGTGATATTGATGATGAAGCGATATTAATAATGATAATGATGATATTGGTATAATACAAATGTTAGATCCAATGACAAATAAATTATGGACCTATGACAAAGTTATAGAAAGATGGGATATTAATACAACATCTCAATTAGGTGACTTATTAGCATTAGCTGGTGATACTGCTGATAATATACCAGGTGTGCCAGGGATTGGTCCAAAAATTGCTGCCCAATTATTAAAAGAATTTGGTACATTAGAAAATTTATTAAATAATACAGATCAGATACCACAGAAAAAACGACGTGAAAAATTAGAATTAAATAAAGATAAAGCTATACTATCACGACAACTTGTAGAATTAAAACGTGATTTAAATTGGTCACAAATGCAAATATTTTATCCAACTGATACTAATACTAATCCTACTAGTAGTACTGATAGTATTACTAATGATAATAATGGTAATGGTATCAATAATGGTCGTCATCATATTAATAATCAACAACCAGAATCGATGGTAGAAGGTACAAAAATTAGTGAATTACGTATGGAACCAATCAACGTGGAACGTATATTAGCATTTTATGAGGAAATGAATTTTTTCAAACTAAAAAAACAATTGCTAGATCGTATTGCAGCAACAACCACGACCACAACAACAGCAACATCTTCTAATAATAATAAATCATTTTCATCATCATCATCCTCATCCTCGTCGGCGTCATATAGCAATATTGGAGGAGGCAGAGAAGAAGAAAAGAACAAGAAGAACAAGAACGATATAGGAGGGACGCACAGCACAAACGTTGACGTTACTGCTACTACTTCACGTACTGCACAACAATCATTGTCATCTAATGATGATACAATAGTGTCGCTGACATCATCTACATCTGCTGTGTCGCCGTCTACAAAGACTAAACCAAAGAAGACAACAAAACGAAACTTCTGGGAAAGTATAAAAGAGGAATACCAAAACCAGAAGAATATACAGATGTTCCTTTTTAAATAGTAATGGTAATAATATTATAAATAATAGTAGTAGAGAAATTGGCTAACTTCGATTTTTTGGTTGTTTTTTTGTTGCTGCAATGTTTTTAATGTACTTCTCCATTGCCCAGTTCCCACAACTTTACGAACTGTGACAATGCAATCTCCACTATCGAAGCACCACAAATGTAACCATCGTTCTGTAGTTCTTCCGTTCGTTGTCTTGCTGTTTCCTGTAGATGTAACCCCTCTTGTGATTTAGACGTCCGGTTAAAGAAGTGTCTGCCGCCCCCCCCAAAAAGGTCGAAATAGTGGATGATTTTCCCGTATTCAAATAATCCTACACGCACAGAATCCAACACACACAGAAAAAATTGAATAATTAGGTGCTATGTTAGCTTTA
>FMBT01000483.1:0-20000 GCA_900095095.1 Fragilariopsis cylindrus CCMP1102
ATGGGATCTTTTTATTACAATAATCGTCATAATGTGGTGAATGAAGAATGGGTCGGGAAAGGTTTATTTGTAATTGGTGGGAAACGGATATTAAATTTATTGCGATGCCCTGGAGTATCAAACAAAAATGGCAACATCGCTTGAATGAATTAGTGAGTGAATGGAGTGGTGTGGAAGTGGAAGAAACATCGATGTACGGAATGAGACAATACGAACAAGGTGCACGATTATTAAGTCACGTCGATCGTTTGACGACACATGCCGTTAGTTTAATTGTGAACATCGCACAAGACAATTTAGCAAATCCATGGCCGGTCGAAATTTTTGATCATGCGGATCGATTGCATGAAGTGAATATGAAAGCTGGTGATATTGTGTACTATGAATCCGCAAAAAATCTGCATAGTAGAAACCGTCCCACTTACCTGTAAGGAAGGTGGTTGTCATTTGTGAATTTGTTTACACATTATCGACCGAAGGCAGATGGTGATCGATGGTATACCAATCTAGATGATATGCCCAATCGTCCTGCACCCCTCTTGAAGGGAGAAGTCGACTATGATCAAGATGAAACAATTTGTACCTTAGGTAATGACTATAATAAAGCGAAGGAGGAAAAATTGGTGTTGGTACCGTGGACTGTCAAGATCCGAAACTGGGATCAAATATATCTCCTACATTATTCAAGGCAACCTCTGAATATGATTTGTATCGTTGGTGGAAAGCAACCGCTGATCCAAATTTTATTGGATTTGGTCATTCACAAAAGTTACACAACGACGACGGTGTCGATATCGATGCCGATGTGGATGTTGAGGATTCTTCAGGTACACCATCTACTGCTATCATAAACGATGATGCAAGTAGTGACGAGCTGTAAGTATTTTTACATAAAAATATCATGACTGTTATATGAACTTTTCTTTTTGAACAATTAATTAATAATTTGGCGATACATGAAAATCTAATTCCACTCTTATGTATCGCATAAAATCTTAAACTAAATTAAAGTATTCCTGGCTGGAGGTGGGTGAAAGACAAGCTAGTGAATGTGCGATTTTCTCAAAAAAGTAACACGATGGCGGCTTACCACGAATATTGGTACACGTCATGATGAGATGTAAATGAATATATACATCTTCACGACTCGAGAATAAACAATGAGTATACATAATGTGGTAGGATATGCATTAATAACCACAAATGAATCCTTTTATAATATATATAAGTAGTAGTTTACTTAACTTGCTTTTTAAAATATGACTCTTGTTTCTATCTATATTATACTGTATTGATGAATATACCAAAAATCTTTCATTTTGTATTTCATCTATTCTCGTATTTTATTGACATTTATTTATTATTTTCACCGATTATGATTCTATTCATTGGAGTAATTTCAGAAGGTATAGTATTGAAATCCACATGATATCCTGCTTCTTGTAATTGAAAACATCGACGTATATCAGCACTCATTGATACACCTAATACACGTTTAATCCCATACGGTACATCATAATCAGTTCCGGTATAACAACAGGGCATAACAGCTACACCAGATACTTTGTGGTTGTGGTTGTGTTGTTCTTCTGTTGTTCTTGCTGCTGGTGCACTGGGTCGTTGTTGTTGTTGTTTTTTTTTTTTTTTTTTTTTTTTTTGTTTGTTGTTTGTTGATTGTGTGCTTGCGCAGCAATACTCAATCACACGATCGGTTAACATCCCACAAGCATGTGTAGATATAACGATCGACGATGAAGGATACGTGTTACTACCATCTACCTTTTTCGTTTGTTGTTGTTGTTGTTGCTTGTTGTTCTTTGAATGCATCTAACGTCGATTCAACGAATTGTATTGAATTACTATTTCCTACATCGGATGTTGATGTTGATAATGAATCGATTTAGTAGTAGTAGTAGTAGTAGCAATCCAAGGACAAATTTCTGTAATACAATCCTTTACTATCTGATGACAGGGTGGTTCAATTTGATCTAGTAATACGACACGGATTATTATTGTTTGTTTTTGTTTTTGTTTCTTATTATTATTATTTCCACGCCACGTGATGGTGGATTACAGGCAGCAAATAACATTCCTGTTAAGCCATGGCCCGAACACATATCATAGACAGTTATAATATTGTTATTACTATTATTATTATTAGTTGAAGAAGATGAAGAAGAAGAAGTAGAACTACCACCAGGACTACAACTTTGTAATAATCGTTTATAGGTTCTTAAATAAAATTCCATACTTTCAGCAACCTCTTTTGCATCCACTGGTGCATCCTTATATGCTAATTGTTCCAGTATCCGTTTTAATATTGTTTGTGTGGATGAATTTGGTGATAATATCTGTGGTGGTGGTACCGAAGTACTAGATGAAGTAGAATTATATGATTATATTATTATTATTAACCTTATTGTTATTGTTATTGTTGTATTTGTAATATCGACCGATCCGTTGTCTCGCATCAGAGGTACTATCCGAACGTGGTAAATTAATGGTCCTTTAAATGATGGATGTTCTCATATGTGTTGGATGGTTTTGTTTTCGACCAAAAGAGAGTATGAGGACGACGATTTGTCGACGACGACGGACGACGGACGACGACGACGACGACGACGACGACGACGACGACGACCACGACTGTGACGACTGTGATGTATTGAGATAATGATGATTTTCTTCTTCTTTATTTTTATCATACTATTTGATATTGGATCCTTTCTATTAGGAAACCACCATCATTAGTTTCGATATATTATTATTATATATTATTATTATTATTATTACCGGTGCCATACTGTTTGATGATTTTGTCGAAGACAATGCTAGTAGTACGATTTTGTTGTTATGCTGATGATGATATTTGTTCCGATCATCAATCAAAGAGAAAGAATTGACCCCCGGTATCAAAACAGCCGCAATAATCGCAAAGCAATACAACAACTTCATTGTAACACAAACTTCGATATTTCCTGCTTGTTGCAAATTCAATGAACAACAATGATTATTTGTGGCTGTAGTGTCGTACTGTATCGGCAGATTATTCTTGATAGATGATGGCTGATCGATGGATTTATTTGCAAAAGCGATAATGAAGTTTCTTGTTTTCTTGGTACTAGTAGGCAAAAATGAAGAATGGATTCATTCGTTCGAGGATGGCCCTGTTGACATATATGTGGCGCGCTCGTCTTGCCCTCGTCAGAGTTTCCATCAAAAAGCAATCAACCCAAGAATCAATATCCTTCTTGTTTGTTACTATCTTTCAATCGACATACAATCGACATCATACTACAATCAAATTATCGAACAAAAAAAGCAAAGAGCAGCAACTAACGGCGTTGAAATATATCCTCCTTGTGTTGAGCTATTGAATTGAATTGAATTGAATTGTGCAAAAAGTAACGCTATTTTTTGAGCATGTTACTGGTCGTGGTGGTTGCTCTTCCAACATAACATAGAAAATAGAAAGAAAGTATATACCATACTGTAGTACTCCATACAATACAATACATGTTGCGAATAAGTGACTTTTGTCGAAGTCCACTTTCTTCTCATCTTCCGAAGGTTCATCGTCGTCGTCAACGTCGCTGTCGCCGTGACGAATGTCACAACGACAACGACAACAACAAAAATTATGATGATGATGATGATGATGATGATGATAGCAATGAATCATCGTCATCTTCCCTCGATTTCTCTGATACAGAAGAAGTAGAAGAAGAAGAAGATGCAGTATTTGTTCCTGTGACGGTTCAAGTGTTGCCATCATCATCATCATCATCATCATCATCGTCACCCGTACGATATCAACATGAATCGTCTATCGTTAGAGTCCCGTTAGAGGTATTAAAAGGTCTTTCACTACGAGATGGAGACTATGCCTTCATTGAAATAGAAGAAGAAGAAGAAGAAGAAGAAGAGGAAATTGATGCCAATGTTGCTGTAATTCAAACTCGAAGACAAAGACAAAAACGACGACGACAACGACGAAAACGAAAGAAAAATGTAATTGTACGATTAGAATTGATGGACGAAAAAGAAGAAAATGAAATGACAGAAAAGTGCAAAAATTGTAATACTATTAGTAATGATTGTAAGATTTGTTGTGCCGTCCCACCTATTGTTTTAACGAATTTAGGTCTTTCACCTCAGGTGTATTGGAATAACAACGGCAACGAAAAAGGTAATGATAATAATAATAATAATAACAATAGTAATAGTAGTAATAATACAACAGCGTCCTTTCGGCTACGAGCTATCTATGATGATGATGATGATGATGGCGACGACGGCGATATTGTACGTTCATCAACAAGTATTGGACAAGAGTCTTTCTCAACTGCGAGTACAAGAGATATTATTACTACACGGAAAAATAGAAAAAGAATTGCGTCACATGTCTTGTTACGACCACTCGGACGATCAGTTAGATGGCCTTGTTTTTCATTATTACGCCACCAGAGGACGACGACGAGTATAGATCCAAATAGTAGTACTAGCAACAAAAAATCCAATAGTATTAAACATATGGAAGATGATAATGATAAGGATGGAACTATTGATGAATCTAGTATTATTCCTGATACAGAAAATAATGGCAACAAAAATAATGTGAACAAGGAAAAACAATTATTTCCTCACAGTAATGATGACCACAGCAACAAAAATGACACTAGCAGTGGTAGCAATGAAGACAATGTTGATATCGACGATGGTGATGATACTTGGATATTTCCGTCTCGTTCAGGTATACTATTACAAGAATCTATGTTATGCGAAGTTCGATACTACGATAATGAGAACAACAACAATTCTGTTGATGACAATAATAAAAAGAAGAAGAAGAAGAAGACTAAAGTGTGTTACTACGAAGTTTTAAATATACGATCAAAAGAAGATGATGGTAACGATGTATCACAAAAAATAGAAAAGAAGGACAAGGATAATGATGAGATCATTGATGCCGAATCCGATGCTAACGATAACGATAACGATAATGGTAACGATAACGATGAAGTTGACGTGTTCTACGTAACATCATCTTGTACACAATTTGAGTTCGATTCCGAATCTATATCATCTTTATCATTTGTTCGAAGATTGCCACCACCACCACCACCCCCATCTTCGTCGTCGTCGTCGTCGTCGTCGTCTCTAACAATAAAGACGCCACCGTTGTCGTCGTTGTCGTCGTCGTCGTCTCAATGCAGCAACAAAAATGATAGTGAAGCTAAAACCGATACGCAGAATTGTCAGCAACAGCAACAGCAACAACAGAATCAATTAAACCAAACGAAGGGTGAATTACCCGTAACACCTCGGAGACTGTTTTCATTACCACAAGTTTCTGACAACAATGACGACGATGATATCAACGTTTGGGACAGCTCAGTTACTAATGATGATGATGATGATGATGATAATGTCCCTCATCCTAATTGGAAACGAGTTGCTGAGGCATTGATTCATGCACCTCATACAGCATCAACATCAGCAGAAAGCTCCAATAATCATTCGAGTTCTTCTCCAAGTATTACATCGGCCACCCAAATACTTCACGTGATCGGTACGGATCGTGATCATCATTTACGAACATGTGTTGAAACAGCGGCACATCGTATAGGGATGAGATGCATTTCTATTCGTGGATTGGCCGCATTCGGGTACGAGTACCGACGAAGCAATGATGATGGTACCAATACCATCAATCCTAAAGTAACCGTAGGATCAACTATGATCGAGCAACAACTTGCTGGAATCGATTGTGCATTAGAATATGTCCGTCAACATCGGATGGAACCTTGTGTATTACATTTTTACGATATAGATGATGAATTGAATTCATGTGTTGCCGTCGGAGATGATGCACTTCGATGTCAAATAGAAGATCGATTTTGGACGAAATGGATTGATATATTGATACCGACACCATCATCGACGAAAGAGTCGGGGATGGAACTACAAAGAAACCACCAGCCATCGGAACAGCGCTTTGATGAGGATAATCGATCATTAGACTATCGATACACACCACGGATTCTCATTGTGATTTCAACTACGAAACCATTAAAAAAGGGACCATGGCTAGAAAGATTGATATTCCCGTCGATTTCGTTATCTTCTCCGGACAATAGGTATATTCAATACCTTTGGAATCGAGAGTACCAGCGAGATGATGACATCGTAAACGCGAAAGACGATAAAAATTTTGCTGCTTCATCTATTACTGCTAACGCCACAGTGCAAATCAACAAGGAAATGATGACACTGCTACGTGGACGTCCAGCTGAGGAGATTGTTCAGCTACGGCAAAAAATGTTAGCAGTATTAGATAACAGACGAGGGAGTGGTGATGGTGGTGGCGATTCTACTATAAAACAAGATGATATTGATGACAATGAATCACAAGTTCAGGATACGCAGGCGCATCATCAGCTCGAGGAACTTTGTCATGAACTTGATGCTAGTCGGCGGAAATCATCCTCTGATGTTTCTAATATCTCCAATGTTTCTTGGGAGGATGTTGGAGGATTGGATCATGTTCGAGCAGAGATTATGGATGCAATTGAACTGCCATTAAAGTATCCACAATTATTTCCACCAAATGGCGGCCGGTCAGGTATACTATTGTTTGGTCCACCTGGTGTTGGTAAGACATTAGTCGCTAAGGCTGTTGCGACTGAATGTGGACTACCATTCATGTCCGTTAAGGGACCAGAATTACTCGGAAGTTACGTCGGAGAAAGCGAATCGAATATTCGTAACGTCTTCGAATCGGCACGACGTGCCGCATCGACGAATCTACCTATTGCTGCTTCCATTTTATTCTTTGATGAGATGGATAGCTTAGCACCCCGACGAGATGGAGGAGGAATGAACAATGGTGGTGGTGTTATGGAACGAGTGGTTGCATCTCTCCTCGCTGAATTGGATGGTACTAACAACAATAATTCCAGTGGCGACAAACAAAAACCACAAGGACGAGTATTTGTATTAGGAGCAACCAATCGTCCTGATTTGTTAGATCCATCATTGTTACGACCGGGACGATTAGATCGATTGGTATACTTAGGTATTCCTACAGATCATAAAGAACGAACTCGTATTCTTGCATCACAACTTCGAAAGATGAAGATAGAATACGACGATGATAATGGTAATGGTAATGGTGATGATAATACATCTGCTGCTGAAAAAATGGCTAGTTTGATTGTTAAGAAATTACCACCAAGATTATCAGGTGCAGATATGTCAAAATTATCTAGTAATGCTATGCTACATGCCCTCCGTCGGTTGTGCCATCAAGCAGAACAGGAACGGCAGCAACAACAAGAACAACAACAATCTTCGGGAATTATTATTACAGTAGATGAAATACTAAAAAACTGGGATGAAAAGAAATGTACACCTGTTATAACATACGAAGATTTGGTAGAAGCATCTAAGAATATATCACCAAGTGTATCAGAAGAAGAAATGGAACGATATAAACGTTTACGGATAGAACACAGCACTTAAAGTACTACTTATTATTAGTAAGAAAATCATGAATGCTAGCTAGCTAACTAACTAATCTTATCATTTGAAGTATTTATACGTATTATATGTATTTATTTATGAATTTGTATGATTTACTTAATTTTAATGCTGTTCCCCTACCTTATCGTAACCAATAGCTAAATTTATAGAATATTTCTCTTTACTGACCCTACCTCTACTCCTATATTTTTTTTATCATTATTGCATTACTTTTTATATTTATAAAAATTGCATACCCAAGTGATTGCCGTAATCGCTGTTTTCTTTCTTTACTGTCCTTTCCAACATGCGGCTGTACCAGCCAGCATAATTGTTGTTACCGTTATGAAGGAGTGTTGTTGCAGATGTTTCATCTATATTAGTACGTCGGCGTTTTGCAATAGGTTGTTCAAATGGACAATCAACAACAATATGATCAACATTTTTCTATTTCTTCTTCATTCTCATGCGTTATACTGTCAGTCATACTTGTATTACCTGATACCGTTCTTCCCCAGCAGCTATCAAAAGCAGCTGAACCATTGATATCCCCACCACTGTTGTTACCATGATCGTTTTGACGTTTATTATTAGTAGCAGTAGTTACATCGAAACCATTATCTGGACGTTCTAATATAACCTCTGTTGGCCAATCATTTAAAAAATCACCTGTTGTATAGGAAAATTCTGTTGGTTTACCAATCGGTAATGTCTTCAATTCTACCATGAGAGTAAAATTTGTTAAATTAGCTTTGACGGGTGCCACTGCATCTTTTGCAAAGGAATACGCTATTGCGTCACCACCAAACACCCGCCATCACATGTCTCTGTCCTCTTCTGGAATTTCTATTCCCTGTACCACCTATTATACCTTCTGTTAATATTGCATATGCCTCAGTAGCACAGACCCCATCGGAATTGTTATTCCAGGTATTTACAAATGGATTATTATGTTGTGGTGCTTTTGCTGTGATAATAGTGGTACGGAGGCAACGTACCCAAATAAACAACCAAATGATAGAAAACCATAGGAACTACCCTGTGGATTATGATGTGGATACGAAGGTAACATTAATGTCTTCACACCAACATTATCTGATGATGATGATGATGATGATGACGATGATGATTTTGCGTTTGATGGACTATCTTTAAAGCCTGAATTATTCTGAAATGCTTTCGCGGAATGAAAAGCGGCTTCTTCTGCCTCACGTTGAGTATGAAATAAACGTAATAAATCCACTGGATTATATTGTTTGGGTCCGGAATGCCAACATCGTTGAACCACATACATCAGTTTTTTGTATTGTACCTCCGTTGGCATCCTATTTTGTGGCTGTTGTTGTTGCCCCCATACCGATGCCGATGATGATGCTATTACTGGAAAAACAGCAGCAGGACGAAGCCCTGTGGTTGAATCTGGGGGGAAATGAGAAGCGATATCCATATTTGGTCGTTGCTTGTATTCGTTCGGTGTCGTTTATTCGCCGTTGTCGTTTGTCGTATATCGTTGCTGCTGCTGCTGCTACTGTTGTTGTTGTAGTTGTTGTATAATACTACTGCTTGTTTCTCAGAACATGGACGTCGTGTGAGTACTAGTATATGGTGTACATCGAATACAAGTAAGTGCGGTTTTCTTGTTGTGAAAGTGAGACTATCCTTTTGGTAATAATAATCAATTGCGATATTGAGAATACTGTATCTTTCTTTTTAACGTGAAATATCATACTACTAGTACGATTTTAAAGTTTTAAAATCGCTACCTGTGGTTCGCTCACAGTAACGGATAACTTGTACGGAATACGCGAAAAACAAGAAAGGGCAGTGGATGGCGAGGAAAAATAGGTCTAAAATAAAAAGAGCTCGCCCAGCACTCTTCTTTTCTTCAAAACTTTTTCAATCGAATTGACTAGACTCGACTCAATCGACTAGCTAGGTTGAAGTCCTGACCAGATCCAATGGTAGTATGATTTACATACACGCGGAACGCAAAAATAATATTACTAGTAGTAACTTAGTACATCGCACATCAAAGAATTGTTTATATGAATTCACGTCGAAAACAACAACAATAACATCAAACTCGATATTTATTTTTTGCTTTAGTTAGTAATAGACACTTCTTCTTTACGGTCCTCAGCGATTACATATCATAAGGAATATAATAAAGCATCAAAATGAAGTTCGCATCGGCATTAGTAGTATTTTTGTCGGCGTCTCAAGTGACGTCGTTTGCACCTGCATCGTCGAAATCAACAACAACTTCGTTGTTTTCGACGACAACAACAACAACCGATGAAAAAAAAGCGATGAGAGGAAAACAATTAGAACATACACATTGTACAGCACCAGGGGATCGTGATATTTTAATTCGTGCCGCAAAAGGTGAAATAACAGAACGTACACCAGTTTGGTTATGTCGACAAGCGGGACGGTATATGGAAGCATTCCGTGCCTACAGTACCAAATATCCATTCCGTCAACGATCTGAAACATCAGAGATGGCTATTGAATTAAGTTTACAATGTCATCGTGCCTATGGTATGGATGGTATTATTATGTTTTCTGATATTTTAACACCACTACCAACACTTGGTATTGATTTTGATGTGGTGGCTGGTGTCGGACCTGTTATTTCTACCAAAATTGAAAATGAAATGGATGTTACTACATTAGATACTGTGGATGAAACAAATGCCAAAGAAATCTTTGATGAAAAATTACCATTTATACGTGATATTCTTGGTACACTCTCGAAAGAAGCAGAAGATGCGAATACATCCTTAATTGGTTTTATTGGTGCACCATTTACATTAGCAGCCTATACGATAGAAGGTAAATCGTCCAAACATTGTTTAGACACTAAGAAATTAATGATGGCCGATGAACGGAACGAAGATAAAACACTTCCATTATTTCTGGATAAGGTTGCAACCATGATTGGTCATTACGCCTGTCATCAAATTGATTGTGGTGCACAAGTCATACAACTATTTGAAAGCTGGGCACATCAATGTTCCCCTCGACAATTTGAACTGTATGCGAAACCTGCCTCCCAAAAAGTCATTTCGATAATTAAAGAAAAACATCCAGATACGCCTGTTATTTACTTTGCGAATGGTGGAGCATCCTATTTAGAATTACAACGTGATATGGGTTGTGATATGATCGCGGTGGATTGGTCGATTGATATTGGTGAGGCACGTAAAATTTTAGGACCCGATATTCCCATCAGTGGTAATATCGATCCCACTATTTTATTTGGTTCAAAAGAACAGATTGAACAATCGGTACGTGATTGTATTGATAAGGCGGGCGGACCTGGTAATCGTCATTTATTGAACTTAGGACATGGTGTGATGCAAGGTACACCGGAAGAAGCTGTTGGGTGGTTAATTGATGAAGCAAAACGATATACCGGGAAAAAGGAATGATTATATCAATAATGAAAGAAGGAAATAAGAAAGAAAAATCTGAAATATTAAGCTAAGTAAGTTAATAAATAGATAAAATATATATATAGTAACATTTTTATAATAATGATAATATCCATTCATATATATATATATATATATATATATAAAATATAGAAACTTGTTAGAATCAAATGGTCGTAATATGTCATGAAACATCAAATCAACCTTTCGAACTAGCTATCCTAGACTTGCAATGGCATATTCCAAATCATTTGATTTATGTCCAAGACTGCTCAAACGCAAATTTCGTGAGATTCTTTAGCTGATTGGCAGTAAACCAGTTGCTAGCCAAGCACACTCCAACAAGCATTCGAACATCAATGTACAAATGATCAGGATTATCAGCATGACCCTGCTTCAGAGTAACATATATATGTCGAACACGTTCAAATATTTTGTTGCTATTGATATCACATGGTTTGTTTTCTAGGTTCTGACATATGAGCTTAGTGAGTTTTACAACAGAGTGACGGTCGTAGGCATACCCTCCTTTGTCATTGCAATCAGGTTTCTCGCACACGCAATTTTGGAGAGTAAGATTTTTTTCTTCTTGCATTTGCTCAAATTGCTGTTTCAATACCATACATTTCGATAATACTCCATTCAACATTCTTTCCGCAGAATACAATTTCTCTTCTAACAACTCGTTTTCCTCTTCTAATTCTTGGTTTCGTTCTTCTAACAAATCGTTTTCCTCTTCTAATTCTTGGTTTCGTTGGGCATCAGTGTTCTGTTGCCGTCGACATGAGTTTCTTTTATGTTTATTATAATCGGATATAGAACCTGTCCAACTACAACCTAATTCGTGATTGTCACATTTTACTATGATACTACACCAAATTCGATACCCTAGGGTACCCTCTTGTAAACACTCTATATCCGATTCTTCAGCATAGTCGCGACACACCGGACAGCTGAGTTGATGAGAAAGACTTTCACTGATACATTCATTACAAAATAGATGGGAACAACTGTCCAAAGTGCAAGGCGTTAAGGGCACCGATAAACAGATGGCGCAAATAAGATCCTTCGGTACCTCCTCAGGTCGTAGGGTTATTGCCATTACTGCTACAGTACTTATTAAAAAATGCAATACTACTAATAACAGGTATAGAAGTGAAGACTCTCTCTTCGGCGTTCGCCATGACATGCATGAGATAATAGGAGTTGTCTTCGTTGCCTGGGTTTTTTTGTGAACCTTAATAAACAGAAAAGGAGAGATTGTTTCTTTCTAGATTTGATTCTGTCTGCAAGTTGCGATTCAAAATGACAAGATTCTAGTCGGACTAGTCGGATCAGAAGTTTATCTTAACCTACCGTACGTACGTACACGTAGTAGATATGCCAACAATACAACCCCATCAAAAAAATCGAATGGGAAATAATGGGAGACGACAACTTCCTTTTAACGCATAAAATAAGAATAACCACATAATAAAGTATTGAATTGATTATTCGGAGAGCAATGGCAACCCAGCAACAAAGAGCTATTTAACAAAGAACTATTAAGGGAACTCACCACAATAATAATGATGTTTGCTGTACAACGCCAAGCGGTGGGAATGATCTGCAGGAGGAGCAACAGTCTACTACCAAGAATAACTTCATCAACATCCTGCAATAGTAGTTTCATCGGTGGTTTGATAGAACAACGACGGCAGATATATAATAGTAATTCGACAATAAGAACAGCTGCTGCTCCTACATCAGGATCAAAAATAAAAATAAGAAGTCAAAGAACACAACATCGTACAATGATGGCACGATCCAGTAGTGATGTTGATCCATCCACAAATCCGGAAGCAAAAGCAATATCATTTTTAGTTGGTACATTAGGATATGAACAAAATATTGCACAGGGTGTGGTGGATGCCTTGAAACAATCCGGTGTGTCGGGTGGATCAGCCTTACTTAGTATGGTCCGTACATTAGCTGGTCGATGGGAAGTCGATGAAGATGCTGGATTAGAAGCATTAGTGGAAAGTGTGACATTAGAAGTTGCACGTACTGAAAATAAAAAATTAATTAAAATATGGATTGTACCATCCAGTGGATGGGCATCAAAAGAAAGTGATGTTGACGATGATGATGATGGTTCTGATGACACACCAACAGACTTGAAGCGTGCTTTTCAAGTAGAAGGATATGAAGATATGGTAAGCTATGAATAGTATAGAAGTTATATTCATTGTGAGGGTGATTATGACGACGAATTTGGAAATGAATAAATCTTCATCAGAAAGTAATTCAATTAATTACATCTCTGTTTCTTGTTCTATTTCCATCCTCTCACCCATTATTATGCCTCAAAACGTACCTTTATCGCTCTCTCTCTCTTCGCTACCGCCTACCGCATATTTTTCTATCTTTACATCTGAAAAAACAAAATTTTCTATCTTATCTATTTAAGTCCTTGACGGATGTTGCAAAATTCGGTGAGGGTGATGGTGCACAAGTATTAGGTGAAATGATTGAATGTGCATGTAGTGGTATTATGGCATGTTCAACCTGTCATGTTGTTGTTGCGGTGAGTAAAACTATTTGCATATGCTGCTTGTTCTACAATATTGCAACTGAAGAAGAAGAAGAAGAAGAAGAAGAAGAAAGTCAATGATAACAAATTTTCTAGACTTGTACTTGTTGTCATCCCCCGTATCGCATCGAATTTGACCTTAACATTCTTTTTTCTACTTTCACTCGTTTTATGTTCGAACTCTGATAATCGATTGCATCGCTTCCACTACGTACTACTAATAACAATAATAATAACCATATCTACATACAATAATAGAATGAATGGTTTGATAGGGTCGGTCCGCCATCTGAAGCTGAATTAGATATGATTGATTTAGCATATAACGCACAAAGGACATCCCGACTTGGTTGTCAAGTTATATTGAAACCTGAACTGGATAATGCAATATTTCTAATGCCACTAGGTGCAAATAACATGATGGATTTTATACCATTTGAAGATGATTAAATAAATTTTAGTTTCAAACCTATGATTATTTGATACAGTACGTTGACTATTAGTAATAACTTTAATTTTGGAACAAATATGCATACAAAATTAACGTATTACTTCCTTCGTCTCACTAATAACTTAGTAGAGAAAATTTGCAACGAGTTTGACGTGCGCGGTTTTTTGAGAGAGTTCGCATTTGACTTACTCACTCATCGTGCTTTCATGGTTATGTTTTTTTTCCTCGTTGCAAATTTTCTCCAGACAAAAGAAGTATAGTAATAAGCTGGAAGCGAAAATGGTGGTTCTCCTACGACCCGAGGAGGTACCTAAAGATATTATCTATACGATTTGTCTGTCATTGCCCTCAACGCCTTGCACTTGAAGATCCTATTCTCATTTATTTTGTGAAAACTGCATCCGATCTAATAGACAGTGTCAACGAATTGAATCGACTTGCGATTCAAGTTATCCTAAAAAAACTCTAGTGGTATGTGATGTGATGTTATGTGACTTGACGTACTACACTGGCTACATAGTTACACCTACACTGCTAAAGAGGCAATTGATCAATATTCAACAAGTTAACCACTACAACTAGCTTGCTATTGCATCAGTCAATATATGTTTATACTTTTCTCTCCCCCCGAAAACCAAATGTAATGCAAAAAGTGGAAAATTTATACTTATAGACATCGCGCTACTTTTTCTGAAATTATATGAACTAAATCTCTGGAAGGGTAGAAATCATTTCCAAACTGTATTCCGTTTCCTCGTCGGCTGTCATTACCGCATCTAAGAGCCTTCTAGCTCTTTTCTTTGATAGATCAAACACGGCCGATCCATCCTTGCATATAAGAACACGTCCAAGTTTACCAGAACCATATGCCTTACAAAATACCGTAACCTTCGGGGGTGTTAAGAAAGAAACATTATCTTTATGATACAATCGAAGCGTATTATAAGTCAGATCACCCGTTAGTAAAGATGAATGTTGTGTAGAGGGAGAAATCGATGGATCTAACTTAGATAATGATACCATCGCATTTGCGAGTTGGTCGAGTAACTGATTTGGATCTGATGTATTGATACGTTCATCGGTTTCTAATCGTTGTCGAAAATACGTTGCCAAATCGTCTTCGCTCAATGATGATGATTCTTCCTTTGTACCTGAACCAGTAATAACGTCTTGTGATAGACGCGTATACGCTGCATCTACGACTTGTGCAGATGATGGGATTGCCATAGGTTGGATCTCAACATCTAATGTTTCCCGAACCCCTTCTACCAAAGTGGAAATCAATCTCCCTTCTCCTATAGCCGGATCGTACATAGCAACCGCATTAGACGTCGAAAAACTATTATTATTCGAATAATCGTCATCACCACCGATCTGGAACCGACCTGTTCGTCCCGTTCGATGTGCGTATAATTCTGGACTGATAGTTCCATCTTTACCGGCAATTTTTGGCAATCCGTATTGTACCACTAGGTCTACATTTGGCAAATCAAGACCTCTTGAGGCAACATCGGTGGCTACCAAGATCTGTCCTACTTGTTGTTGTTTCTGTTGTTGAGATTGTTGTTGTCTCGACGACGATGATGATTCCTCACGGATTAACGCGATACATCTTGATCGTGCACTTTGGGACATATCTCCATGCAAAATACGGATCTTCATCGCACCACTACTCTTATCTGACAAGAAAGCTGCAACACTTTCCGTTTCAGATTTCGTTGGTACAAATACTATAGTCAATCTTGGTGATAGAACCGATATTAAATCAGCAGTTATATCAGAACGAACCGATGCCTTACACGACATATGCCAATGTCCGACCGTTGCAACATTGTTATTAGCTAACCGTGTCGTTGCTGCCGCTGGTGATGATAGCGACGAAGAAGAATCCGGTGTTGTTGTTGTTGCTGTTGTCTGAGTAGTAGTAGCATGGACGAGTGTCTTACTGTCACTGTTACCATCAACACGAATAAAAGCCTCCGGTTCGAATTCCATCTCCTCCGCAAAATCTCGAACATTTCTACCAATCGTTGCAGATACTAGTACCATCTGATATTCTGGATCATCTTCTTGTTCATCTAATGCTTTTTCAATATCTTCAATAGCAGCAAATACATCAGGAGAATCCGATTTGTCTAATAGTATGTCAGCTTCATCCAAAACCAGTGTCGAGATCTGTGAATAATCCATATGTCCCTCACGGACCAATTCACGTAGTCGTCCCGGTGTCGTAACAACAACTTGTGGTTTGTACTTTAATAATGATATGTGTCGTTCAATAGGTACACCACCGAAAACTGTTGCAACTCCAATAGATTTATCTAAAAATTTGGTATATTCTTTCCCAACCTGTTTTGCTAATTCTCTCGATGGACATATTGTTATGACACGTGGTGATGCAACCTTTGCACGTTGCCATCGTTTTCTTTTTTTGGATGATAAAATTGGAAGAACAAATGCTAACGTCTTCCCACTACCTGTCGGTGAATGCAATACTGCATCGCCACCGTTGTATATCTGTTCAAAGGATGCTTGTTGAATCGGTAACAAAGAAGTTATACCACGATTCGTCATCCGTTCTTGAATGTTTACTGGAATCATTGGAGCAATTACTTTTGACAATTTCGGTCGTGTTTTTGTTTCTGGTGTTGTTGTTGTTGTTGTTGTTTTTTGATGACGATGTTGACGATGGTGGTACCTGTTTTACTATGATGTCTTGGTCAGTTTTTATCGATACAAATAATTCATCATTTTCGGAAGAAGTATTGCCATCTTCAATACTGTAATCATCAGTATCATCATTATTGTTACCAGTATCAGTATCGTCGTCATCGACTGATAAATGTTCATGAAGGTAGTCTACTAAATCTTCTTTCCGTTTCAATTTTGATATGACACCTCTTTTATCGAGATTGTTATCTTTTAAAATTTGTTTCAATTCTTTGACGGTGGAACTTTCAAGTTCGCTTAACGTCGACGAAAAAAGTTGTAGCGTTGGTAGTCGTATCTTGTTTCCTACTATCAATGTTGTTGCTGTTGCTGCTGTTGTTGTTGCTGCTGATCGTTTTGGAATGATGACTTGATTTGATAGAGAAAACCCCGACGATAAGAGAACCACGCTCGATATCGAATAAATCACATACAGGCAGTGAAGTATCTTATGTGTTCGTCGTTGAATTCTTGGAAAGGACATCATGATCGAGATATTGTATTCACGAAGGAAGGAAAGGTAGGAAGGACTATTTCCAATGACTCGATGACGATGGATTGAAGCGATGACGATGATCGATTAGTTTTCTGTGTGCGTCTCGTCGATTGCTGTTGTTGTTGTTGTTTATTTGCGTGTACCTCCTCCTGTACGACTGATAGCTAGATAGTAGTTCTATGGTAGATATGTGAGATGCATATTTTTCAGTTTGATGTTTCATTTCATTGATGGCACAAGAAAATCTTCCGGTGAAGAAAGATGGAATTCCATCAAAAAATAAAAAATGAATGGTGTCTTTTTCCCTCGCTCCCCCATATTTCTTTAATGAATGAATGAATCCCCTCCCCTTTATTTGACCCGAAATGTTATATTCTTCTTTCTTTGCTTCTTTTGTCGTAATCGCGCACAGGAAGCGCACTTTGCCATTCATTTCTGTGATAGAAGTTGGCCGTTCGTGTGAAACAGCTTCTTTTAACGGGTGCAGTATCAAGTTAGTTGACCGTTAAAAAGTCCAATTAGCGATCGTTGGTTGGATATTAATTGAAAATACTTAAGGCTAAAACTCAAAAATTCAAAAATTGGAACAAGCATTGTCTTTACTCACTCGAAAAAAATAATAGTCGTTGGAGAGAATTTAACGAACAAAAGATCGCATTCTTCCAAAACAACAGTGTACGGGATGTAACAGGGACAACTCCCCGTCTATTCTCGCCATAAAATAATAATAACCCTACTAACATAACTCACCATAACTAGTTAACTTAGTAGAAAATAAATAAATAAAACATGAAATTCCTATCTATTGCTCTTGCCGCCCTTGTTGGTGTGTCGGAAGGCCGAAAGGTCGTTAATACAGCCGAATTTAACCACCGTATTACAAACAATATGGTAAACAAATCTGTTCTCTTAAAGGGAGCTAGACCATACAACATGAATGCTATTCGTCACCTTGAAGAAGAAGAAGAGAATGCCTTCGAAATTACCGGAGAATACAGTATCCAATTTAACAATTGTATCTCGATGACGGTTCAAAATGCTGATATTGCAGAAGATGCGAATCTTATCGAGATGGTTGAAAATGGTGATTTGGTTTCTGATAAGGATTACATTCTATTCAACGTCTGTAAGACTGAATACTGTTCGTACTACGGCGAAGATGATAAGATGACCTTCATCGCTGATGTTGGTACCTACTTCCAGGCCATCTCACAATATTTACCTGCTAAGGTCGAAGAATACTGTGAGGCCTGTGAGGAGAACTACGACTACTGTTACGCTATGTCTACTGGCGCTCAGTACTACCCTGAGGGATACGAACCTGAAGAGGAAGAAGAAGAAGCCGAAGAAGAAGAAGAGGAGTCTGAAGATGAGGAAGATGGTGATGATGAAGATGATGGTGAAGATGATGAAGATCGTCGTCTTGCCAAGAAGGTCAACCGCAAGTTGAAAAAGAACAAGAACCGTAAACTTGCCGAAAACCAAGTTTTGAAATTTGTGGACTGTGGTATGTGTAAGGATTATGAATGTCTTGACTTCCATGACAAATCCTCCAACGGATACTACGACGAAGACGGCGAATACGTCGACGCTGAACTTGATGATGCTATGGAATGGTTAGACGGATTCTCTGAATGTGCTGAAACCAACGCCTACATGGACGATTACCTAATCTATTCCAACCTTATGTGTAACGCAGAAGGTACCGGTCTTGAAATTGGTCTTTTCTTAGATGAAGATTGTTATATGTACTCATCCAAGCTTGCATTTTCTGATATCATGCAGGATGCTGATACTACCTACTTCAACATGATCTCTGACGTTGTCGAATTTACTTTCACCAACGACGGAATTGAATGTTACAATCCTGAAATTGTATGGTACAACGAGGTTGATTACTACTACGAACAAATGGAAGCTGCCGAAAATGGCGAAGAAGAAGAAGAGGAGGAAGAAGAAGATGATGGCGAAGCACCAGAAGCTGCTGAATGGTGTCAAGAATTGGTCCAAGAAGATGTCGCAGTTGATATTGACGACTGTGGTGGATATGAAGCGGAAGAAGCCGAAGATAGTGATGATGATTATGCCGCAAAATACGACTGGTTCAAATCCGAACTTACACAAGAACAATCCGAAGCGATTGGTGCTGTATGTACTGTTTACACAAGTGAAGCATCCAACGACGATGCTGCTGGTGGAAGTTCCTCCGGATACACACCACACACTGTATACAACGGAGAAAATGGTAGTCTGTTCAACTACGACAAGGCATCCAGTGGAAATGGTGGTATGTCTGGTGGTGCTATCTTCGGTGTCATCCTTCTTCTTGTCTGTGTTGCTGGAGGTGCCGCTGCATTCTTCACGAAGAAGTCTGGAAGTAATGCTGATAAGAAGAAACCACTTATCAATGAAGAAGGTACCATGGCATAAGAAGTTTATTTATTTATAAATAGTCGGTCGAAGATCGTATATCGACTTGACTTATATAACAACTTCATTTATAGAGAGTATGCACAAATCGGATTGGACAACAACATCATTAATTGCTTGCATTGCACTGCATTGCATTGATGATGATGACGATGCCCATTTAGAGTTCGATTTTCGTACACCTTATTGTTTAGTGAAAAATTGATCAGAAAAAAAAAAGTACAAATGTGAAACAACCCCCCCCCCAACAAATAAAAATATATAATATATAATAATATCTGTATAAAATAATATTATCTTTTATCTTAAAAGCCAGAAATTTCTCTTTGAATAGTTTTCAGCTTGTGAAATCTTATGCATTTTCGTGTCGCTTAGCCTTAA
>FMBT01000483.1:25000-79657 GCA_900095095.1 Fragilariopsis cylindrus CCMP1102
ATAGTCCAGGATATTCTTCATTTCTTCATTTTTTCATACCAATCACCGCATCATCAAGAAGCAGGGAGTTATCTATCAGAGCAACATACAATAACTCTCCAGCAGTACTTTATTTTATCATGGTTGTAAAAGAAAAGCTAGCAATCACAGGAAGTGGGGGTAATTTGTTCTGTAAGCTCTGCTAAAAGAAGAAGTGTTCACTTGCTGAAGCTGCTGTGATATAAAAATTATCATCAGTACATTCAGTGCTCTCAACTTGTAGTACAGCTTCCACTTGAACGATTGGAGTGAACTGGCGGCTTTAGATCAATTCCATTATAGTGAGTATTTGAACTATGTACTCTCTCTGTTAGTAGTAGATCAGTCTAGTGATATAGTAGAATTTGGACAGAATTTACCAATATGTGGGCAGTGTGTTGCCATCTTTCTTCTTTGACTAATGGTTGATTAATTAAACAATGGAGAGCTCATATCTGACTAGAATACGGCTACCACCATCTACATGCACCTTGTAGAAGCCCTTGATTAGTACTATTACAAGGAATTAGTCAATTAGCTAGCATTCTCACGTTGAAAAAGGCATGCAATGATTCTTACCTCTTGTTCAACAGTATCAACGGGGTGTGTAGATCGACACGGAACTAGCCAGCTGAATGTGCATTCTAATTACAATAATTTTTTATACTGGGATTTTGATTATCTACAGTAGTGATTAGTAGTGAGAAGAAAGTAAGCATACCTACAAGAAGGGTTTTATATTGCTAAGGATCTCTAGGGGATAAGAAAGATCATGGTATCTCCTCCTGGGTAGCATCTTAGCTGGCTCAATGCAGTAAAGCAAGCCAAAAGTTGGATCCACCCTTGGATCCACCCCTCTCTAGAGGCCTATATTTTATACACCCAATTTGAGTTTCTTTCTCCTTTGGCTAGAAAATGTATCCCTTGAATCACTATTCTCACAAACTAACTACCATATATACCCTACTGGAAGCTATCTACTGACTGGTGATGACCTGCTTTATACAGTGATATAACGCTAGAAATCAGGAGGAAATTCAAAGCAAAAGATATGGGATATATTGCCCACCCAAATATAACTTGCGTGGTTGGTCATCACAACATGACCAAAATTATTCTGTTTGGTGTCATCTTTTTCAACCTAGTCCCAGTTCTCAAGTGAAGTTTCAGTTGCAAACTTTAGAACAAGTTTGATAGGGAGAAATAACTTCTCCTTAGGTTGTAGAATCAGTATGGTGCACCAAAATGCCACCCAGTCAACTCTCATTTGTACATAATACCATATTCTTGCCTTCGGAACAAATTATAGGATCTCAGCCAGCATGCCATCTCTCCATACATGCACAAAATTAGCCCTCAGAAAGGAGCTATCTTAGGATTAAAAAATGGAATTGGGCCATATTTTGAACTAGACACATCCCGTTTACATAATATTATGGTTAAAGCACACCAATAATACTAGGAACATTTGCCATATTGGCGGTGTGATGGGGCAGGGAACAAAACCATAGACAAAAAATGGCTATAAAGCTCCAATAGTTCAGATAAAAAGAGGAAGTTAAGTACTCTATAAGATCAATTTATTTAGGCGATCAAGAATCACCCATTTATCAACTGATATGGTGTAATTAAAATGCAATTGCAGCTATTAGTACAATATGAGCAAGAAACTTTCCACTAGCTGTATTACAAGCCAAATTCTCTAATACTCCATTAGTTATATCATAGTCCTGCCATCTACGCATAGTAGTTCTTCGTGATCGTGGCATTTAACTTCTATCTTTTCATTGGTATACATTATCCTCTGACAGCAGCAGCTGCAGCAGCAGTATTGATTTGAACGAACAGCAAAATTTTCGTCGAATGGGTGGTACAACAATAATTGATCGAGCAGTGTCGGCACCATGTATACGTTTGTGCAATACTTGTAATAGTGAGGCAGTAGAAATTCGAAGTTCGTCGTCAATGTTTTTTTTTTGAGAATGTTTTGACTCAACTCCAAATGTTGTTGCTGTCAATGTATGTTACGAACGATTCTCGTCTTTGTTTACCGCTGCCATTATTATTGCCATCATTATTGCCATCATTGTGTTGCTAATCTAACCTGACTTAAAACATCCCGTCTTACTTGGTCAAAGAACGGATGGTACATCGCCTGTCGCGCTGTCCAGCGTTGATTACCATCATACACTAATAACTTGTCGAGTAAGTCCATTCCTTGTGACTGAAAAAGAGTAATCGTTTTTTGTTGTAGATGTGATGATGACGTCGAAGATGACAACGATGATAATTGAGGTTGTTGTTGTTGGACTACTGGTGATGTTGCAGGGTCGTGGTTGTTCTTAATAGTAGTAGTACCATCAGTAGTAGTACCATCAGTAGTAGTAGTAGGACGAGGTAGAAATTCAATCCACGGTCGTCGATTAATGTGTATACCCTGTGATATGTAATCATCTATTAATTCCCGTACATCCTCCGGTAATAATTCATAGGATGATCGTGGTGATGCTGTTTGTATTGATATTGTTTGTAATAAATCAGTCGTACCTAATACTGCAATAATCACACCTAATTGATCCACATTATTCTTACCACGAAAGAATGGTTCTCGACGGAATAATAATCCAGCGAGGATACATCCCACTCCCCATAAATCAATACAATAATCATAACAACCACCCAATGCGGATCCTATTAACAATTCTGGTGATTTATAATGCCGTGATGCAACACGTACATTATATCTCGTACCGGGATGGTAAAAATCTGCTAATCCTAAATCAATTAACATTAATGGTGATCTTGATTTACTACTACTTGTCATTGTCATTGTCGTTGATGTGGAGGTGGATGACGTATTAGTCCAACGTCGATCGATCAAGACATTACGAGGTTTCACATCACGATGCATAATCCCGCACGAATGCAAATGATCAAGACCAACTAATAAATGTAAGAGATAAAAACGAATTTCATATTCTGTAAGATAGGAGGTGGATGCCGATGCCGATGCCGATGTCGAAGTGGTAGTACTACCTGTAGCTATAGTGCTGCTAGTTGATTCATTGTGATCGCCGTCATTGATGTTTTGGTGCAGTTGTTGTTGTTGTTGTTGTTGCTGTTGTTGCTTCCCCGTTGACGTTGTTGTTGTTGTTTAATTGGATGACAAAACCAATCTCCATGTCCGTGTTCTAATACCAATGTCGGCATGGATCGGATCTTACTACCATTATTATTATGAGGATGAATGTTGTAATCCTCTGGAAGAACAATGGCTTTAATCTTTGCTAGATTCGGTAATCGAGAGGCATGCTGTAAGATTAATAATTCTCGTTTGATTTTACGTTCCGCTATCGGTTTTAAACATTTCAAAACGACCAGAGTTTCTACATCAATTGTCAGAGATGATGACGAATTATCGTCGTCGTTTGATGCTATTATTCTTGTTGGTGGTGGTGAACATCTTCTTCTTTGTCTTTCACGTTCCGCATCCGCATCGACGGCTTCAAAGACATCGGAAAATTTTCCTGCTCCTAATTTTCTTACTAGCAAATAATCATTATTAGTTTTGATCGGAACATCAATGATCATGATATTCTTCTTCTTCTCAGCGTTTTTACTATTGTTATTGTCATTGTCGATTGTTGTTGTTGTTGTTGCTGTTGTCGTACTTGTACTGATTGTTGTTGGTAGCACTGAATTTTCATAGTCGTAATAGGACCTATCCCGAAGAGAACATCCTAGTGGATATGCTTTCTCGCCATCCACGAAATAAACTACACGTACATTTAGTATTCCCGACGACAGAAAAACGACGCAGACTGTGACGAGAAACGAAAATGGAATTAGCATACTACTACTACGTGGTGGTTGTTGTTTTCTACTTATTATCATCATGCCATTGTGATGATACAGTAATTGATAATTGATAGTAAGTTCATATCTTCCAATTTGAATTTTGAAATGCTCCTCCTCATCATGTGTAGATAAGAAGGACTCGGACAGACGAGGTTCAGCCGGGACTGATTTCAAATTTTTTGGCAGGCTCGTTTTGAGTTGTTTTCTTTTTGTTCTGACAAAGAAATAAATCGGAAATGAGAAAAGGAAAGATCAATCAAACAATAAATCAAACAATCAAACATCAAACTACACCAATAGCAATAGTAATAGCAATAGCAATAGTGCAAGTAGCACAGACGTAACACGATGATGAGTGACGAGATGACGACGACAACGACGGTAGTGATGAGTTTTGTATTTACGAGGGTGCAGCAAGTAATGCTGCTAATAAGTCAGCCTTACCGTTCGCAGTACTAGAGGAGGCAGAGGATAATAATAATAATGCTTTGTATAATAATAATCCATCCTTCTATCATTGTTATTGTCTTCGATCATTAGATATAAAACATCCCTATAAAAATTATGTTGGTTTTACCACAAATCCAGATCGTCGATTACGACAACATAATGGTATATTAAAACATGGTGGTGCACGGTATACCAAACGTAGTGGCCGACCATGGGAATATGTGATTATTATTGGTGGTTTTCCTACTCATAAAATGGCATTGCAATTTGAATGGGCGTGGCAACATCCAGATAAATCCTTAATTGTTCGTGCCAATATTGGTAATGATCCAGCCAAGAAACTGAAACGGAAACGTGGTACGGTAGGACAAATGACAATATTAAAAACATTATTAATACATTGTCCAGAGTTATATGATCGGAATCCTCTGACATTACATTTTTTAACAGAACAATGCAAACAAATTTATGAGAAATCGATTGCGATGCCATCATCATCATCATCATCATCACTGATGGTTGACAAAGTAGTAGATCCAACTATAATAGATGCTGATCCTATTCCTATTCCTACTACTCCAATTCCATCTATAAAAGTAATCACTTCATTGGAAGACATGCCATTTTATGCCACGAGAAATCAAACAAAATCAACAAGACGTAAAAAGAAGGAAAAGGTACAATCAACAACAACAACAGCATCAACAACAACAAAGTCTAAGTCTAAGAAGGAAAAGAAAACGAAAATGAAATCAGCTGCTACAAAGAAAATATCATCATCGTCGAAGAAAGGAATTCAGCTAGCCACTGCTACTGCTACTGCTACTGCTGATAATCATAATAACAATAGTACGACGTCAACGACGATGACAAAACAACAACAGAAGAATGTAAAAAGTAGTAGTATGGGTGAATTATATCGAAGATGTTGTGACTTTGAATTTTCGGATGATAGCTCTTCATCATCATCAGAAGATGATAATGATAATAATAATAGTGGCAAGGCACGACGACGGAAAGCTGCTACCAAAAAAGCTGTATATACTATCTCTGCTGGTGGTGCTTATGGTTATGCTAGTAGTAGTAGTAGTGGTAGTGGTAGTGGTAGTGGAAATAGCAATAACGATGAAGATGATATGTCCATCCTCAATTCTAGTATGAAGGATATTAATATATCGTCCTTTTCATCATCTTCAGATGACAATAATGATGATTGGGGTGAATTATTGAAGAATTCTTCCTCTTCGGCGGAAAAATCAAATAATAACAAAAATAAAATAACGAACGGTGGTCTCGATTGTAGTAAAAATAACGGTATTCTTGAAAAACGAGAAACAATGTCCTTCAAGGAGGTTATTTCCATTGATGATAGTAACAGTTGTAGTAGTAGTAGTACTGGTAATAACGGCAAAAATGATATTTTCTTTCCGGATGATAGTAGCTCGACTGGTAGTATCATCATAACAACGCCACCAATCGAAAGAAGGAAAAATACTCGACCACTGGTACGGAATAATTACTTGTCGGAGGATAGTAGCTCGATTGAATTCATGACGTCGGCCGTCACCACTACCATCAATAATAGGAAAGATACTGGCGCAAGGAAGACAGTACTGAGCCATTGTTGTCGTACCTTAGATAATAATTCGACGAGGAATGACAACTCTGTCGACACGACAACATCGCCGATTGAAAGAAAGAACAATACTACTGACATAATGACGAACGTCAGCCGTTCCCTGGATAATAACAATAATAATAATTTGTCAGATGATCATTCTATCGACAACTACATGACATCGCCTAGGAACAAGGAGAACACTGTTATGACTACTAGTAGGAACCAGTCGTCGAAGGATAATAAGATGTATGACGACGCTTTGGGATTACACGTAACAACTCGGCGACCAAGACCAAAATTACGCGGTGATGTTATATGTATAGATACGGACGACGATGATGATGATGATGGCGATGATTTTCTCAATCCTCCGTTATCTACTAGGAAGGTGCAAACTTCATTACTTAAGTCAGTTATATCACCAACCACGGGAAGAGCAACTAAAACGAAACGCATGTCGATAGTAGACCTATGTACTCCGTGATTCGATTCACGGTGGATATGATATTTGTCAGATTAAATTATTATTATGCTTGTTCTTTGATTTTCTTTGTATAGTAAAATGGCATTTTTTAGTATATAACATAGTATACAGTCAGCATGATGCTTGTTCCTTCCCCCTGCCGTGACGCCGTCTTTTTTTTTAAGACAAAACCCTTTGTCTTGCACCATTTCGATCATCGGCATCGGATCCTACGGGAGCAGATCGTTGAAGGACTCCCCTCTCAAGGTCTACAAGAGCTAACGTATCAGTCTTTGCTAGCCACCCCTCCATTGTGTCGGCATCACCCATCGCGGCAACTAACGAACTAAACAAACCATGAAATTCGAACGGTGTTAATTCGTACAATGCATCTTCCCCTCTGGTTATCAATCCGTGTTCACCGACAAAGTATAAAATTTCTAATGCAACTGCTCGAAAGGTCTTCCTGGCTCCTCGGGGAATGAACCACTTATCGGCCGTCCCTGACATCGAATCGATTGTTACCGATAAGACATCATGATTAATTAATATGGAGGAGTGATATCCGGCAACTTCAGTCGCAATTATCTTGGCAAATCGTTCCTGTACCAATACCCGTAAAGCGAATGAAGGTTTTTTACTTTTCCTTCTTCGAAACATGGAATAATCTATCATGTTTTGAGTAGACTGGATATTCATAAATCGCGAATTATTGTTGTTGGCATCTTCGGAATCAACCCCAGAATTTTTTGAATTTATAGTATTTCGTACAGCACGAATCACATCCTTCATAGATTTCATTGATGGATCGTTTGATTGCGACGACGACGGTTCCTGCAGTGTATCATCATCCCCATTGTTTTCATTTTCGTCGTCGTTGCCATTATCGATACTATCATCACGTCGAATCACTCTACAATTTTCTATGATTTGTTGCCTCCTTTGATAACCTGTATCTATCACCGATGAATCCATCCCAGCGATACCACCCGCGAGGAGATCACTTTCATCATCTGAACCACTATCTAGTTCAGAAGTTGGTAGGATGCTAAAACCAGGTCGTGCCTTCTGACGACGCACGACGCTCCTTGCGTGATTCATAGGAATTCCGGTCGTAGCGGACGAGTTCTTCGAGTCTTCACCACCACCGTCACTATCATTGTCAATGGTGGAGTTGTTATTGTTTCCAGTTCTTTCTTCCTCTGCAACGATTTGAATTTCTGTCTCCTGGCCTCGATAAGCCCGTTGTAGGACTTCAGCTCGTTCCTCTTCAGCTTTTTCCTTCGCCTCTTGTAATCGTCGTCGCAATTGTCGTTCGATTCTTCTTATGTTTCGATCACTCAATCGGATATAAAAGGTTGCAATATTTCCTAAATACAACGACATGAAAGCAATACTAAATGGTAACCAGAAGATACAAAACCAAATACTAGCAAGGTTGGTCGGAACGTAATCACCAAATCCGACTGTTGTTAAGGACACAACCGCGAAGTATAATGATTCGATGAATGACCATCCCTCTAGTGGACCAACGACCAGCGCACCTGAAAGAATTAATCCAATAAATGGAAATAGGACAGAAATTCCTTTCCCGATTTCTGTACCACGAAAGAAATGTTTCGCTTTATCGAGCCAACGGAAGAAACCTTCTACGATCTTTGGTACGAATCCAGTTTTTGTATGTGAAGTAATAATTTCATCATCAGCGTTCGGATCACTGTGTTGACTACTAGTAGGAGATGATATCGTCGTTGCCGATGCAGGATTATTACCATTTCTTTCTCTACTACTACTACTGCTATTTACCATCAAACCACTCCGTCGTCTTGATGATTGGGTCTTGTCTTGTGATAATCTTGCTCTGGATGCTTCCAATGCGATACATTGAAAAACTTGAGCCACCATAATTGTTAAGGCTGCGATACCAATTAATATGTAAAATATTGTATATGCTTGAAAACTTGCAGTGGTAGGTAAATCTTCTTTTCCATACCCAACGGTGGTAATAGTCATGATAGAAAAGAAGAGCGATTCTGGTATGGACCAATTATTAAATTCTTGATCAAATTCATCTTCACCATGGTATTTTCTTTTATGATTCAATAGTAGTAATTCACGATAACAATAGGTACCCTGCGCCATAAATGCTACGATAAAGATTAAACTCCACATTGCTGTTTGTCGAACAGACGCATACCGTGCATTGTATCCAATATCACGTTCCTCCAAGGCACGTTCGTATTCATCATCCAAACGTTGATATATTTCAATATCTTCATTGGAGAGTTCATTGGACGGACGACGTTGTTTGTGTTGTTGTTTCGGTCCTCGACTAGTACCACGATTCTTAATAATATTATTTAAAGTACCATCATTATCAAACATCATTGAAGAATCATCGTCATCATCTGAATCACCAAAGGAGTGAACATTCGGAGCAACCAAATTCGATTTTCGTCGTATTTTATCAAATATTTCTTCCATTCCGGACTTATTATTATTATTATTACCATCATCTATTTTTTTGGGTGATGATGAATTATTATTATTACTATCATTATTATTGGATTTCGTTGCTTCTGCTAATGCTGCCGAATTTGAATTTGAATTTGTCTTCGTTTTCGTTGTTGTTGCTGGTAATTTGCGAGGCGATGGCATTCGTTTGATTTTGATTTTGTTTTTGTTCCCGCTAGCGGTAGTGGTCAGTATAGATGGTCTTCTTACTTTCCCATCTCCCTCATGAAGAACTAGATCATTAATCGATGACGTCTCCATTTTATATTTTGTTCCTTTTTTTGTTTTGGTGATTGGTTTCTTTCTCTCTCTCTCTCTTTCTTTCTTTCTTTCTTGCTGCTTAGCTGCTTAGCTGCTTCTGTGTTTGTATTATTTAGGTTCGCGTTAGTCTTTGTTCTTTGTGAATGTGCTATGCCTGCTACAGTCTTATGTTGTTTGAAATGATTGTTGCGTTCAAAATTCAAAATAACTCTTACCATGGTATGTGCACGCACGAATCGAATATCGATAATTTATGCATCCCCTTCGTCCTACCTTGCATATATATTGTAGATAGTACACATACATAAGTTTCGTATCCCAGTACTGAAGTACAGTTTTCAATCAAAAAAAAAAGTGACATCACGCGTCATATCTAAATTACAAAAAAGTCGAAGATCTTTGCTTTCCTTGATGCTATCATCGCTAAGTTAGTTATTCACGATTGCTTTGTGTACAAGTACGGTAGAAGGGCGAGTGAAGCAGTTCCAAGTCATCTACTTTTATGAAACGAACTTCAAAACTTGACTACTAGTACGTAAAAGCTTCCTTTGACAGGGAGAACAAAACATAACAAAACAAGTCTAGCTACTACTAGTAATAATACGTACGTTCGTTACAAATAAAAATACAATTACAATTACAATATGTCTCCACCATTACATGTTCAAATTATTTCAGGTAGCGCATCCGTTGCGTTACTAGCGATGGGTATCCGTAATGTAGTTGCACCTGGTGCCTGTCTTTCATTTCTTCCGTTTTTTGGTAAATCGGAACATAAATTACAAAGTTATTTTTGGGGTACCTCTAATTCCAATGAATTAGTTCCAGGTCAAAAAGCATTATCCAAATTATCTGGTTGGATGTTAGTAACATTAGCTGTGACCAAATTAACAACGGTATTTAGTAATACAAATGAAGGTACATTCTTACGTCGTAATTTATTTATTGCATTGGGTTCTATCCAATTATTAGGTAGTATCGCAGTAACAACAATTGGTGATACACAAAGTAAAGCAAAAGAATCGGTGGTAGCTGGTCCTGCATCATTTTATCAAATTGCTATACTATTAGGTGGTGAAGGTTTAGTATTACTCCATGATGCACTGATGCGAAATCGTCCAATTAAACCTTAAAAAGTAAACTAAACATAAAAAATACAAATAGTGAATACAATATAACCTATATTGAATACAATACAACGGTGCTCTATTATTATCATTACAATCGTAGTGCTTTTGTTATTAGACTGAATAATATGATGTGAGGACTGATGAAGAGGACTGTCATCATCCCCCCCAAATTTCGATTGTCAAGCAGTGTCAAAGTCAAGACGGTTTTTTTCTGACAGGTATTTACAGATAGAGATGATATTAAATATATTATATAATTTTAAATTACTGATTTATGATATGATATTATACCAGTGTTACGTATTATGAATTTATGTAGACTATTATTATCATGTTGTCGCTCACGTATTGACTTGTTGGAACGTATGTTCTCATAGTAGTGCAGTACATATATGCAATACTATTTTATTCGCACTTCATATTACTGCATGTGTTATGTACGTACATCATCGACATACACAACGATGCAGAACAGGGTTATTCTATGGTATTTCAACAAGTTATTCTCCAATTTAATCCAATTCATTAGAAGGAAGAAAGAAAACTTTGTAGAATCGATAACGTTGCAACAATAATTGTTGTTACTGCTGTTGCTGCTACTGCTGATGTTGTCTTTGAAAAAGAATCACTCGAAGACGTCGTCGTCGTTAAGGACTGAACTTCATCATCCTCATCGTGTTGTTGTCGTTACCATTACCATTATCAGTCCTTGATGAATACGGATTGACATGATCATCCAACACCTGTATATCTTCAATGAATCATCATCATACTTTCCTTCTATAGCAGTACTACTAATACTACAACTACATCCACATAGGTTATTAGCATGGATCATTCTTTGAAATATACCACAATTTGTCTGTGGAATTGATCCAGATTTACCATGTTGGTCTAATTCCTCACAGGTAATACACCAACTTTATCATTTGGTTTTGACATACTGCTACTCTGATTAAGATCAAAATCAAAATGATCATCATCATTGCAAATAAAACAAATTGATTGTAATCCTTCTGGCATATCCATATCCATTTGTGTTGAATCAGATTTATGATCATTATTAATACAATATCCACCAATTGATGAATGACTATTAAATACACAATGATATCCATTTTCACACGAGGAAGAGGAACTGCTGCTACTACCACTGCTACTACACCATTAGGATGACATTCGTTTGCATTGTTCAATTTCAAACTTTCGTTTTCTTGTGAGTCTGCATTATTAGCAAGCAGCGCCAACAATACTGATGCTGATACCACAGCACGACATACTATAAAATTCATCATTCTTCTAATAAATAATCTCATCTCCTATAAATTCGAATCGAACAATATGTTCTTTTGTCTTGATTCGATTCGATTCACCAGAGCGAAAAATACTTCCTAATATTTATTTTTGAGACAGAATAACAGACCACCCCAGTGTTCGGCGAAACTTAAAAGCTGCCGCGTCGCTTCCTCCCCGCCTTAAAAAGGGGGCGTGTAAATTTGAAGAACGTTTGACTTTTTACATTTACAAAATGCGCATCCCTTTGGATTTGGTTTGACATTGATATGAAATTAGTAAGCAGGTGCTTTGATTTAAGGTAAAAACTAGTAAAAATAAATATAAACTCACTCTCAAACACTCTCGATTTGGGTTTATCACAACATCATCCTAACTAAAAAATTAAAAACTACAGATTGCAATAAATAAATAGAGTGAACGTAATTGTGAATAAATTCTTATTCTACTAATATTATTTAATTTTATTACTATGGATCACCACAAATGATATGCATTCAGATTCTAAAATCTGATAATTTTATTTCTTATCACGGTCTTTTTTTGATCGACGATGACGACTCCTACTCTTCGATGTACCACTGGAACTACTTTTAGCACTTGCGAAACTATCATCATCATCATCATCATCATCAATTCGTGGATCATACCCTGCAACTCCACGAACTCGACGAGTTGATGGCAGGGCAACTCTAGATCTGATGCTACCACTACCACTACCATTATTAATCGAAACAATTGAATTCAAACCAGCTACTCCTGGAACAGTTCTTGTTTCAATTGGAACCAATCTTTTCATACTATCCAGCCTGCTTTTGTTTGAAAGTTCGAGAAGACGAGTAGATAGACGGGTTGAATTAGAGTCATCGGAATCAGATTCAGAAGAGAAGTTAAAACCATCAGATTCGGCACCAGATTCCTACGAACAAAAAATCAACATAGTGTTCGGCGAAACTTAAAAGCTGCCGCGTCGCTCCTTCCCCGCCTTAAAAAGGCTATTATCGAGACAACCTATGATTATCACTTAAACTGATAAACGTAAACCTTAACTATAATATACTCTATCTATTAATTCACGAATTCTATCGTGTACTAATAGTTCATCATACTACTAGTATCACTTAACTTAACTAACGTTAGTACTGTATCTGCCGGTAACAGTCTAAGCAACGTTGTTCACCAAACATAAAAATAGCAATTGGAATGCTACCGTAGGACTCGACTCGACGACTAAGACTAGTATATACATCATGTCAAGGAGACATCACAACAATAACCGTCGTGATGGCCGATCGAACGGGAAAAGTAGCAATGCACATCTAATTGGATCTACTGTGTCGGTAGTTCAGAAACATCATCAAGGTACCGATGTTTTAACATCGGGAATTGTTTCGGAGATTTTGACCAATTCTGATTTTCACCCACGTGGAATCAAAGTTCGACTTGTTGATGGAACAGTTGGTCGAATCGCTATCGCATCGTCACCGCAAACTCGAACTACTCACAGTAATAACTATGATTATTCCACAACAACTGAAGACGAACAACAGGAGGAGGATGGTCGTCCACGAAGACAAGCTAGTCTTGCTGATTTCATGGGAAACGTAGGACGACGACCAGCGTCACCTGTGCTGCCTCCGCCGCGTCAGGAGGAAGAAATCCAAATGAATCCGCCGTCGTCGTCTTCCCATTCCACCGAAAAAGAATGGGCATGCTGTGCCTGCACTTTTATGAATTCTGGTCTACTACCGGAATGCGAATTATGCCAAACTACAAGGCCCTGAGAGAAGAATGATAATTCTTATTTTCACTGTTAATAATTTAAACGATCTACGCCTACAGCAAGACCACAAAAGTATCTCCCCATACATATCCACCTTGAACGTTTACCAAGGACATACTACTTGTGACTCAATCCTACTACAATTCGGATGACCATCTAGGCTACTGATAATCCTTTCTGAATAAGTATTTGATTTGCTTTGTATCGCTAGCGAACGTTTGTGTTTTGAAGGACACCAGCCCCGGATAAAAAAATTTAAAAGAGAAGACAAACGTTCCTGGAATGTCTGAAAATTAGAAATCGAGCTATTATTGATTGTGCCTCTTTCGTCTTCTAATAAGTACAATATGCGAGGATGGAAGATGGAAATAATGACGGCACACAAGTAACAAACCACGCTCTGATAAATTTGGATTCAATGGTGGACCAAACAAAAAAGAAGAAGAAAATAGCGTGCTCTCCCTCCGTATTATTATATCAAAATGAACTATTTTCCCTACGGTGTATTACGGAGACTACGCACTGACAATACAATTCATTTCTGAAACTAAAATCTACACTATCAAATATGCTTCAATGTTTTATGACATGTTCTGTCTTTGTTATTCTTGTTAGTTCTCCATTTAAAAAGAATCGGACGGCCATACAAAATGCTGTCGTCGTTGCTCATCTTCTTTTTCCATATCACCACTACCACGTCGTATGAAATCAAGAAATTCTATCTCTGGTGTTCTATTATTATGATTATGATTATTATTATCCTCCTCATTATTGTTATTGTCATTGTCATCCTTGTCTGATGGCGATAAGGCTTGATACATCCATCCATTATCCGTACTGAATTGTTCTGAATTCCAGTCAATAGTAAAAGACTTGTCATCCTCCTCACGATGATTACCGTCGTCGTCCGTTCTTGGATGATTGTTATGGTTGTTATTACCACTACTACGCGTACTAATTGAATAATCGGAATGAATTTCATCCCGTAAGAAACCAGGAAGTGATAATAAAATTGTTTCTTTTCTTCTTCGTTCTCTTGTCATGTCATCGCCACCCTCGTATCGTTGCTGCTGCTGCTGCTGCTGCTGTCGTTCTTGATCTTCCAAAGCGTGTAATACCAAAGTTTTTAAAGCAACATATATCGATATACTACTACTAATATCGTCATGACTTAATAATTTTTCATTATTATTACTATTATTATTATTATTATTATTATTCGTTTTAGTTGATTTTGGTAGTAATGATAAATTCATACCAAATTCTTGTATTTGAAATGAACGACGATATCCATCATCATCTTCACTCGGAGTAGTAGTAGTAGTAGTAGTAGTAGATCGAAGAGATAGCCAAGCTACGATGATATAATCTCTGTCTTTTTCTTCATCTTCTTTTCCTACATCTAGTAATTGTTGTTGTTGTTGTTGTTGTACCAACACAAATAATGATCCTTTCAATTCTTCACTAATATATTTTGTCCAATATTCTTTACTACGTACAATACATCCTAGTAATCGTTGTTCAGAATAATATCTATGTAATTGATGAAGTTGTTCCGTATCCTGTGGAAATCTAGCTTCCCGTACTACACCACCACTGTTGTTGTTGTTGTTGTTGTTGTTGTAGTGATGATGATGATGATGATTACTATTACAGATAGGAATACTTGTACAACGATGTGACAACGACGACGATGCTTCCAACATTATCGTCATCGGCACTGTTGACCATCGATTACCACTACTTGTACAGGTAGATATATATCCCAATGATTTATATAATGGAAAAAATTGGAATGATGCATGTAATGAAGATATATGTATATCTTTTCTTTCTTTCATTATGTGTAGTGCATTTTTTAATAGTATTGTTGATAAACCACGTCGTCGATGAGTGATATCAGTACAGACTTCACCAATCCCACCACAATTTAGATTTAGATTTAATACTTTGTCTTCTTCTTGCTGACTATGACGACGTCGTCCTGTTGAAATAGTTCTTAAAACTATTCGACATGATGCAACGATTTGATTTTTATTATCAAATGCAACACGTACTAAGCTATGATGACCATGGCCTGAGTTCTTACTTGGATTTGCATTTGAAGTTGAATTAGAATTATTATTTGGATCATTATTTGGATCATTGAAATAATGACGATAAAAATATTCCTCGGATGGTGGATTTAGTAATTTATAGGAAAATACAGTCGCACAAAACTTGGTCCATTGATGTAATTCATTATCATTTTTTAAACCACGAAGTATATAGGTATGATAAGATTGTTCTTTTTCTTTTCTTCTTCATCATCATTATTATCACCTTCTTGGTCATTCTTGTTGGTATTGACGATGGGGACTTTGTAAATTTGTTCTTGGCATTCGATCGACGTCATAGATTGTTAGTGAGCACTAGCTAGTCGTGCACTTTTTCCTTTTCTCTCTCTCTCTCTCTCTCTCTCCCTCGAACTCGTCTCACTTATTCTAAATCTGTCTTTTCTAGTTTCGCTATGTGTGATGATACTCAATATCCAAGCTTCTTTCCTGTATCATAGCATTCTCTGACGTCAATTCTATCGTCTCCAATGATCTTTTGTCTTTTTGTTGTTGGTTGTTCTTTCGTAGATTTTTCATTTTCGAGACTTTTTAAACTCGGATGATTCTTTTCTTAAGAAATTAATGTATCCATTAAATCCCGCGGGACACGAATTATAATTTGACCGCGCGAAGAAAACAGCTTTATGTGATGATGGCAGACAGGAGTGCATAAACTCCACGTGTAGAGAATAGCTTATTGATGTCAGTCTCACGTTACGACTGTAGTAAAAGCTGTCTGTTCAGTGAGAATTATGCGCCGGTGTCAACAATGAAACCTTGTCGTGGAGTAGAACGACAACCTCACAAACGCCAACCCAAACAGACAGACAAACGACAGATTGTTTGATGAAGAACGATCGTCATAGAACAGTATCGACATCAGACTGTAAGTGTACAGATAGATGCATAGGCTACAATTGTACAGTTTCATATCCAATCATTCATTCGACTGATTCATTCATTCTTGCATTTTTGTTTCTTAATAAAGAGAATTTCTTCTTTAACACGAAAGACACAAAATTGTAATTGTAAACAGATTGCAGCATTTCCAATCCCTCACTTTTCTTTTTTTAATCAAAAAACCTATTCAATCATTCGTCATGCAACCACGACGTAATTTCCTATTTGTATTATTGATTACACTCCTTTTGGGTACTAATATCAACGTTGTTTCAGCAGCCAAGTCCGCACGATCTGCCGCTTCCACTGCTAATATTAATAAATCAACTGCAACCATACTTGCATCGTAAGTAGTATTAGTATTTCTACACAAACAAAACTAAACTCATTTGTTCTGTCTTGTTCAAGCCTTTTTCAGAATTATTTGATTTGATTTATTCCACTGTTTTTATTCATTTCTAATCTTCTTTTTAATCTCCTTCTCAATTGCACAAAACATCCCATCATCAAACAAAACAAATCAAATCAAAACAAATTATGATTAATTTAGAACTGCCGAAAGTATCAAGTCTGTCGATAGTAAACTCAGTGTAAATATGGGTTCTGATTCATCCTCAGCGGGAACACCCGCAGCAGCACCTGGCCTACCGGATAGTATGAAATTATTAATTGGTGCCGGTGGTATCTATGGTGCATTTTTATATTACGGATCACTCCAAGAGGATGTCTTCCGATTCGTTTCCTCTGTGGATGGAACATCCTTTAAACAGGCATGGTTCTTACAAGTATTAGAAGCCTTAGCTAATGTTGTGATTGGTTTTATTGGTATGCAAATTACTGGACCCACAAAAGGTATCCCATTACGGATGTTTGGTATTTCTGGTGCGGCACAAGTTTCCGCCAAGGCCTGTACCTCATTAGCATTAGCCAATGGATTAAGTTTCCCAGTGGCAACATTAGCTAAATCCGGTAAAATGGCACCAGTGATGGCGGGGTCGTTATTATTGGGTGGTGCAACCTACACACTTCGTGAATACTTACAAGTTGCCTGCATTATTGGTGGAACTGCGGTCGTGTCACTTGGAAAGAAGAAAGGTTCGGGTGGTGACAACTCCATGTTGGGTGTCTTTTATATTGTGATGTCCCTCGTATTAGATGGTGTCACTGCTGGGTTTCAAAAACGTTTAAAAACTGAAACCGCTAAGGTGGGTGTCAAACCCAAACCATATGATTTTATGTTCTGGACCAATTTATTCATGTGTATCACTGCTGTGGTGGTGGCGGGCGTATTAGGTGAAATCAATTCGGGTGGTGCATTCCTGATTGCGAATCCAGAAATTACCTCCAAAATTATCAAATTCTGTATCTGTAGTGCGGTCGGTCAATCATTTATCTTTTACACCATTGCTAATTTTGATCCATTAGTTTAAGTACGGTAACCACCACAAGAAAGATTTTTAGTGTTCTACTATCAATCTTCCTTAAGGGACATAGTCTATCATTAGTGGGCTGGTCGGGAATTGGAATGGCTGTTAGTGGTATTTTATCAGAACTACAAGCCAAGGCTAGTGGTAACAAACCAAAATCGAAATAAATGAAAGAACACTTTTAACTAAAATAGTAAAGAATAGAAACAACTGGAAATTAGTTGAAGTACATTATTAGTATATAGATTTGTGCGAAAAGAAAGAATGTCAATGAACGCTGCCTTTAAGTTTCACTGTTTTACTATAATATAGCATACATGTACTGAACTAACTAAATATAAATTTAAAAAAATACGCATACATATATTTTCATAGTCTATTATTCTACAGCATATCATAATGTATAATTGTAGTGCTAGTCACACCGGTAGTGTTTATTGATATAGAGAGTACCTTTTCTTATATTTAAATACTATTCTAGTGTTTCAACTGGATTCAGGTGAAATATCCTACCATTATTACCATCACGGTTTGTGTTGCTTGTCATATTTCGAAATAATTCAGGTAATCCCTTTAATTTGTTTCGTTCTTCGATTAACAAATTTGCAGCTACGAAAATACCTTCTCTATCGGCTTGTTCTCGAATTGATACAGCTTCCCGACATCGTGCAATCGTTGTTGGATCGTCTATCGTAGACTGATTTTGCAAGGCAGCTAACAATAGCTCCTCGTCGGAAGAGATCAAAGCAACAGCGAATGGAATGTCAGTAGTCGACGATGATGACCGGCCGTTTACACTACCACTACCACTACCACTGAAATCATTAGTCCCTGAAATAGCAGTTGCCAAGTTATGTGCTTCTTGGAGTAATTGTGAATACAATTCTCTTGCTAAAAGTGCAGCAGATCGCGTAACAGCTCGAGAAGATTTATCTTCAAGGTGGAATACATCCACGATAAGACGAACAAATACCCTGCAGTAAGACGCTATACCTGTACCGGACGACAGTGGCGAGGAAGTAGATGACGATGATGATGACATAACAAGTTCTGACAGCACGGATATACGAAGTGATCGAACCACATCCGCTTCTTCAACATCAAAGATAGGACCACCCGTCTTAAGACGAATATCTTGTTCTTCCCATGCGTCCTCTTTTTTTTGACGACGGGTATCATCGTCATCGTAATCGTCGTCTTCCCCACCGTCGTCGTCGCCGCCTTGATTTTGAGGCCCAGTAAAGTACTCATGAGTTTTTTGTTGGATCAATGTGCCATTCTTCTTATCAATATTCTTTTGGTAAGCAATAGGCTGTGTGTCATCGTCAATAATGCCATCCTGCCTTTGGTTATCAGATACCACATTATTCTCTTTCTTTGTTGAAGTTCCGTAAAGCATTAAGTTGACTATCATAGGCACATATTCATTCGTTACTGCCCTTCGACGAATGATAAACATTAATGCCTCGGCTAACTTGATGATCTGTTCTTGAGAAAGCTTTATTGTCGATGCAGGTGTTGAAAGCGAAGAAGAAGAAAAGGATAATGGCAGCAGCGGCTGTGATAGAGTAGAAAGCTCACCTCTAGCAATGGCTGATACGACCAGGGGAAGGACCTGACGAGGATGTAGATCACCCACCGCAACAATTGTTTGTATCGCTGCTAGGTATACATATGACTCTGTATCATTAAGAGCTACCATCGATAAACGAAGAATTTCACCGACCAAGAATGTAATATTATCATCATCATTGTCCCCTACAACATTACCTGATTCATCAAGCTCTTGAATGACTGATGATGGCGGAGACTTTTCTTTAGGCAGCAAAGTCCCTGTAAATCCACGCGCTAACCGTCCCAATGAAACCATTCCCTGCGCACGAATGGGAGGATGAACCGATCCAATATCCGTTTCTGCCTTTGCCAAAGTTCTTCTAAGTTTACCCCGTGTGGATAGATCATCATCAACCGTTGTACTTGTTGCGACCTTATAGTGACCTTGATCGGCAGAAACGGAATTGCGAGAGGCAATCAATGCCATCGCATAAGCTGCCATGTCGGCCATTGCGGCCCCATCGTTTATCGTCGACGAATAATCTTCACTCTTGGTATTATCTGTAATTGACAGTGATGTTAATATAGGTAGAAACGTTTGGAGGATTTCCTCTTCTTCTGTTGATCGCAATTTGGAACCAAGTTCCATGACCGTGATCAGCATACTCAAGAGAATGGACGCAATAGAGCTCAAGAATGCTTTCTGATGCTCTTTGTCATTGTCAAGTTGTAGTACCATTTCGACTGCTGGGTTTAAACTAGACGAAGCGACATCTTTCGTAGCACTATAGCTGTCGTCGTCGTCGTCGTCGTCGAGATTTATCCTTCTTGATGCTACTAACTCAGATAGTACTTCCTGAATCAGAAGCAGAAGTCCAGAAGCATTTTCTCGATTGTCACCAAATAAGAGCTGCTCTTGAGAACATTTCTCGCACAAAATCGGTAAGAGGATGGTTGTGATTAGTTTTAATGACGACGTGAAGGAAGCGGTCGTATCATTCGTGTTATCGCCGTTTTTATTAACGCAGCTCTTTTCATCGCCCGAAAGATAGTACCGAAGAAGGTAACGAAAGATTCGAGATGGAAAACCCTGCAAAGTGGATGGTAAACATTCATCTTCCTTCGTAGTTAGGTCATTGGATGTAGAATCAGGAGGAGCTAGGACGAGTAATATGTTGTTGACGAAGAATTCTGCCCGTTCAGTCATCACTTCGATCATTTCCGTAAATTGTTCCATTATTTCCATTTGGTGCAGCTGATGTTGTCGTGCTTCCACAATGCCCATTGATATGCCATCTGGTTTGATTTCTATATTATGAAAATAATAGTATCCCTCTAAATCCCATGTCGATTGATCTAATGCAGCAACCCACGTGGCTACTACTCGGTCTTTCTCTTCGTTATTAGAGATAACACCACCGGCGTAAATAGCCTGCGTAAGCCACAACAAAGTCCGTTCGGCATCGTTAGAGACAGCCGCCTTCGACAACGAGACGGATTCTCCTCTTTGAGAAGGGACGGCAACTCGAAGAATCTGTCCCAATATATTGGTGTTACTTATATCCTCCTTACAAGATACAGGAGACGATGCATTTCTTCCTGTAGTGGAAAACGTGGTACGCAGCAAGAAGCGAACAGCTGAATCGGAATGAGGTGGCACGAAAGCGCAAAGAGCACCCAATTGTCGGATGGTTTTATGAATTCCCGAGCTATTATTTGTTGCTTTCGTTGTTGTTGTTGTTGTTGTTGTTGTTGATTCATTGCATCTTTTCTCTCCGCAATTCAGCAGCTGTTGATTCCAAGTTCTTATTACGTGACAGTCAATCGTTTCGGAAGACAAATGTTCGAAAACAGCCCAGGCGGTTTGAATTACCGCCATGGACCGAGGTGGGATACCGACGCTACTAATGTTATCGTTTGTTTCGTTGTTATTTTTATTAGAAGTTGGGATGGGAAAAGCCATTGTAAGAAAATTCAATAGTTGTTTACACAGCATGCCTTGTAACATCATAGTTTGTTGTTTTTTACTGCTGCTGCTGCTGCTGCTGCTATCTTTTTTTTGTTCACAGGAGGTCGTCGTATACGTATTAGTCATTGCTACCAACGTACGACCCAATCGTTGAGCGGCACCAGTCATCAATGATTCAGACGATGAAGAGACGATCGGTACGAAGACGGTCACGATGGCGGCTAACCCACCAAGACTTGTTGTTGCCAATTGTGTCAATAATATTGATACCCGACGTAATAACCATTGTTGTGACTTTGATGATGATGATGCTCCTCCTCCTCCTCCTCCTTGTGTTGAGGATAGTAATGTTTGATACGCCGCTGCTTGTAACGTAGTTTCAACAGTTACATTGATTTCTGACGACGATTGCGTTAGTGATACTAATCCCAGTGCTTGATAGTACACATCATCAATGCCCTCATCCTGTTCCTAGTATTACTAGTCATCATCATCATTGCGAGGTATTCAGCCTGAAAACAGGCACCATATATATCAACTAAATGTCTTGGTAGTAACATGGGACGAAATCGATCAAGTAGAACGAGTTTCGTTACGGTTTCAGTTGTTCGAACAAGTAACTCATACCTCGACAGTGCTTTCGTTGTCGTTGTCGTTGTCGATAACGGTAATGATGATGATGATGCTTTTTCTTCTTTTGACTCGTTATTATTATTTTTATCGTTTTCGTTCCTACTACTAGTAGGATTGTCATATAAAATGCTTCCGTCGAAGGATGTACCCCATCTCAAAGCATTTTTTGGTATACGACCCGCTAAAGATTTTGGTAATTTCGTTCGTATCCGATCATCGACGATTGAAGATGATGATGATGAAGAAGAAGAAGTTTTCGACTTTGATCTTGACTTTATCTGTTCTACTCCTTCTTCTTCTACAGGCATAGATGGAAGAATCCCAGTACAAACAATGAATTCAAGTAGACACGCAATATCCGTATAGTCTTGAATTGATAGCATTCCCCGGGGTGGTATCGGTTTATCACGAGAAGAACGTTTGCTTTTGTTATTGTTATTAACTGAAGGTGGTGAAGTCAATGTAGGAGGAGGAGGAGAAGGGGGAAGATCATCAAGGATTTTGTAACATCGAGCAAGGATTTCTACGATAGGTAAAGCAATATCATACATTACTTTATGTCGCTGTTGCTCAAATTCGTCATCAATGATGGCACTATTACTGTTTCTGTCGTCGTCATTCGTGACTAGTATTTCTATGGTTTTGTTATCATCTCCCTCGTTTATTTTTACTTGTTCTTGTTGTTTTTTCGATAGTGTTTGTTGTTGATTATGGTATAAGATGTTATTCGTCTTCTTATTTTGCGTATTAGTCGTGGATAAAATTATTTCTTGTTCCTCTCGGTGAATGATTGATTGTACTCGTTCAATAATACCACTTTCCATCATTCGAGTATACAGTGGTATTCTTGATAATATTATCATTTGTTGTTGTTGTTGATTCGTCGTTCGGTAATTCTGCTTAAATTCAAGTCGTAGTATTTCTATAAATTCCCGTACAATCGAAACAACATCGGATGTTATACCTTCGACGATATCAGCATTATCCGCTGCTGATGTCATCATTGTTATCGTCGTTGTCTTAGATTTTTCTTCATCACAATTACGATTGTTGTTACTACCATCATCGTCGTCTTCGGTGTTTTTACTGTGACTTTTCTTCATACTACTGACTAGAGACTCTCGTTTGCAGTTTATCTGTTTCGTGTGGGATCTGATGTTTGAGGTTGGCTGATACCAGTAATAGCAATGGGTGAGATGAATGTGAATACGAAATACTAGTTTACACTTTGGGAAGAAAGTGTTTGTGTTTGTTCGTCCATAGAAGTAGTTTGCTTATTTTTGGCGCGTCAAATTCGGAGGCTTAGCGACGGACGGACGTCACGGTTAAATTTTTAGGCAAAAATTTGAAATTACTGTGTATGATTTTGATTTAATAAAGAAATTCTAAGAGAGACGAGGGAACCATCTCAAAAGAAGGTTTGTATATACAAGTACGACGTATGTCATTGTAACAATGAGAATCCAGTCTATTACTATAGTCGCATATTTCATTGTTTTTATCTTGAACCAAGTCCATTACCTAGTGCTGTAGCTAGTGCTGTGCCCAGTGATGATCCAAGTTTGACCACTAGTCTTTCACCCAGTGATGTACCTAGTTCTGCTCCTAGTGTTGATCCAAGTAGCAAACCAAGCACTGTCCGAAGTTTTGAACCAAGTTCATTACCTAGTGCTGTAGCTAGTGATGTGCCCAGTGATGGTCCAAGTCTGAACCTTGGTCTTTCACCAACTATTCCACCAACTTTGGTTCCTAGTCCAGAACCACCAACTTCGCCCACGAGGTGCTCAAACCGTTAAGATCAGCGGACAAGTAGAGGATATTATCACCATTTAGAAACATGTTGATCTCGAACCAAACCATAGTTGCAGAGAAACAAGCTTCTATATTTATGTTCGCGGCTTTCTTTAAATTGGATCATTGAACTATTATTTCACTCTGTCTGGTAGTTCAGCCTATAATGAGATAGTGCTACTCGAGTAGAGCATGCCTGCTCCTCAGTTCCTTCTTTACCTGTATACTAAAAAGATGTTACGTTTCACAAACAATCAATGATTGTTGAAACAGGATTCGTTACCAAATAGGATTTGGTATTCTGATAATCTTACTCTTCAGACTTGTAAGATTCTATTAAGACGGTAGGGTTCGTTATTCGCGTTCCCTATAGACTGCAGCGGTTGTTCTACCAGGTTGCTCACCCTTTTAGAATGCGGGCCTTCTTTCCGGATGACAGTCACTCTGTAAATGTAGATATTCCTATTATCTTTCCAGACAACGATATGTTCAAACGCAAAAGTTGTTATCAACACACTTGTTTAATTAGTCTATGGTTATTACAATTTCTCAACAATAAAAGATAGAGATAGTTCATTTCTTGTGATCGAGGTAATTCTGCTCTTTTCTTTGTATTTTAGTATTGTGTTACACGGTAACCTTGTATACAACTTTCTGTTCGTAACTCACTTTGCCTAATACATATATATTGGTATTAGCGGTTCAAAGGACATCTGCATTCTGCTTCGACTCCATATGTATAACACTTCTCTTATTCATGTTCTATTCATTCGGACACTTCTCTTATTTGTACTCCAGTTTCTTATATATAACTAAACACTTCCTTTGTTTGTGTTTGGCTTCGATTGACTTCGACTAGTCATCTTCAACTCTCATGTGGTCACACAATAATTACTACTTTTACTAAAACACTGCTCAGCGTCAGTTTTAGTATCGCGCTCGTTTTCTTACTCCGCACGGCTTATGTACGACGTATGTACTATAGGCTCGAGTGCTATGTATGATTTAACAAAAGATATTATAAAATTGACATCCAGTACATCTTGAATAGAGTAGTGATTGTTCCTTTGCTAGCACTAATAACTAAGCTCTACTCTATGTAGATACATTCTCCAATCTTCCATTCGCAAAACTCTAACTTAAGACCCCTTTGACAATTGGGATAGATTGGCGTTTACTCTGATCTACCATTTCATAGGATGTCTGTGTCTGGCGCAGCCTATTGGTCGTTGGTGGTGGAGATAAGCATGACGTAAAGAAGCAGCAGTAAATGCACCCGCAAATGCCGACAATGGTAAAAAAGAGGATAGTTTTTGCAAACAACATAAAATTTCCTCAAAGGCATCCACCCCATCCGTAAAGGCATCCACCCCATCCGCAAAGGCATCAACGGCGGCATCAATGGCCATTTCGGTCGCAGCCCGATCGGCGGTACAATTGACCGATAGTTGGGTGGCGCCGTCCGGAACGGTCCAATTCATAACCTGTCGAAGTGCCAAGGTAATGTTGATACTCGAAACTACACCACTGTAGTCGTAAACACTTGCATAGTCCGAGGTTCCATTAATGTTGTAGCATCGGATAAAATCTCCCGTGCATTCATCTGGCCACAGTACAGCATATTCCTCGCGTGTGGATAATACTGTTACTTGCCTCTCGCTACTGCTGTCGGTAGCAAAGCAAACATCGGAGAGAATCCCGTTATCTTCCGCCGCAGCAGAACTACTGGCACTGGCTCTGTAAAAGATAAATTCGCAAGGACGGGAAATGGCAATGTAAGCGCCCCGAGGAGGGGTCGAACGAGAATCGCAAGACCGAAAATTCTTGGCGGATAAGCCACTGTTGTTGTTGTTGTTGTTGTTGTTGTTGATTTCAGTCGCCAGGGTCGACGACGACGATAGCATCAGCACCAGCACGGAGGCAATCATCAGCAGCAAGTGGGGGGTGGTCATCGTCATCTTTGATGGATGTGTGCCTTTTATTAAAAATGGATGAGAGAAGCAAAGATAGGATAAAAAATGATAAACAAAAAAAAACGAAGACGGAAAGTTGTCGAATTCTTTTAATAATACTATTGTTTGTGAAGAAAGAAAATCGATTTCTATTATGGTGATGTGTGCTCCTTGTCGTGAGTTCGGTTCGCAATTGTTAATAGATTTTCGATGACGTAATTAAATCTTTTGTTCTACTACAGGTTGAACTGTGGTGTATGAAGCGATGAAAAGGTAATTTTTTTTAATTATGGTTCAAAAACTACGAAGTACAGTACACGAAGTAGCAGAAAGTCTCGCTTCTTTGATGAAGTTCAACTTTCGTCACGTGACACTACTTCGCAATTGATATGGAAGCGCCCGATATCTGAGTTTTATCTGAGTCGTGTTTTATCTGTTGGATTTTGTGGGTAGATTTTAAGGGTTCAAGGCGCTTTTATGGTGTAATAATTCCTCGCTATAGCTCGTGCGAATCTTTAGGAAGTAACTTAAAAACAAAGGAAAGCAATCTTTAGGAAAACACGATTGAAAGTGTGAAAGAATGGAAAATGGAAGAACTAAGCAATCAAAACTTACCCAAAAGAATTATTATAAAGAAGAAGCACAACGCAGAGAACGAACAATTCCCAGCATACAAGGGCAATAGATAATTGAACAAAGCAAAGATCAGCGGACAAGTAGAGAGGATATTAACACCATTTAGAAATATGCGATCAAGGACAGCAATAACCACAACACGAACAGCAGTAGGGAGCGTGGTATCATCAATTGTAGAAAGAGCTGGCAATAAAAGTAGAACAAACAAAAACGATAGCAATAGCAATAGCAATAGCAATGGAAGAAGATCGTCTTATGGTCGAGTTGCAGGAGACGACCATGAACATAATGATGATGAAGACGATGATGAAAATCTCCAACTAGTGGAAGAAGGAATGGTACAACATCATGGAGTCGTCGAAGATTATAATCAAAGATTTACGATTGACGACGAGGACTACGAGGACGAATACGAAGAAGAACAAAACCAATACCAAAAACGACGACAATCCTCATCATCGTCATCGTCATCGTCATCGTTGACATATCGTTCTTCATCTTCGGTCTGCTCATCCGACAGTACTAATAGTTGTCAACCATCATCAACGCAACATCTCCTAGTAGGACATCATCCAGTATCACATCCACCACAGAACTACATTTGTCCATTAACGTTACAACTTATGGAAGATCCTGTCAATGATGAATGTGGACATACATTTGAACGAAGAGCTATATTGGACTGGTTAAAAACTAGTGGTAATGGTTGTTGTCCTTTATCACGAAAACCAATGATAATGATGACGATGAGTAATAGTAGTAGTGATAGTAGGAATAATAATGTTGATGATTATGATGACGAAGATGACGATATTATTACCAGTAGTTGCAGCGATAATAATAAGAATACTACTGCTACTGCTACTGCTACTGCTACTACTACAACGGCGACGAATACGATGATACCGATGATACCGATGCTATATTCCGATGGACATTTGAAGGCAAGAATTCAAGAATGGAAAATGAATCATCCTTTATATCAAGGTATTGATATTGATTATGCGAAACATCAAAAAGATGATATGTTGAATAGTAATTACCATAGCAATAGCAATAGCAACTACAACTACAACTACGACTACGATGGCATGATCAAATATGAAAGTATTAATGACACTATCAGTCAGAATAGTAATAGTATTCAAAGTAGTGCTGCTGCTGGTATTCATACTAATTCAAGATTTGAATTGATGTTATTACCACAGGAACGAAACGTATTGAATATTGTTAAAATACGTGCAAGGATACAAAAAGAAAGAAGAGATCGTACAAGATGTTGGTATACAATTATTTGTCTTGTTATTCTATTTGTAATCATTATTTTAATAACAATATTTGCTGTTGGTATAAAACAAATTAGAAGTTTATTGGGGATTTAGAATAAGTAGGAAAGAAATAATATGATTCTTTATCTCTATATATTACGGCTTATGTATATATACATATATATGTGTGTGTGTAGGGTATAAGATTTTTCTTATGTTGTGTTCTTTGCTTTTATTTAGGTCGAAATCTATCTTCTTTTTCTTTTTTATATATAGCCCAAATTACTTCGAAGATGGTCCTATCGGTTTACTTCTATTGATTCACAGGCTAAATCGTGAACTTCAGATACACATATACACACACACACACACACACACACATGGTAGTAGTAATACTACTACACGGTAACTAGTCTTCGTGTTCGTTTTCACTTCCGTCTTCGTTTCTGTAGCCCAATGACGACGACGAAGAATCATCCCTGATTGCACCGATCTGATAGAGAGTATTTAAAACTATAGCGTTCCGAACCTAGAACATCAAGAAAATAGATTGAGAGAGAACGAGAGAGAGAGAGAGAGAGAGAAGCAGCAACAACACAAAAACAACAATCGATATTATTAGAAAAGCAAGTTCTTTTAGACTTTTGTTCCAAAAGAAAAGTGGATTTTGGAGACAGTCATATCATATCAGATCAGACCAGATGAAATTGTAGTAGATATCACTTCTCTTCCTACTTACCCTTGCATTTTCTAGTTTCTTTTTGAGTACTGTCAAATGTTTTGTCCACTTATCAACTTTATGAATAGTTGCATCGTATAATGTTGCATCCTCAAGGATGTTGCTGTTGCTGTTGCTGTTGATGCTGCTGTTGATATTAGTAGTAGTATTACTACTACTAGCATCGTGCTCGTTATCATCATCGTCCCGAGTATCATTTTTGGTAGATGATTCGTTCATAACAATGCCTTCTTCTTCTTCTTCTTCTTCCTTTTCCTCACAGAGTCCACGTCCACGTCCACGTCGTTGACGTTTTCGTTGTTGTTGCTCCTGATAGGCCTGTTCGCGCAGTGACTCGTTCTTGTTCTTGTTTTCGTTACCATCGCCACCGTTGTCGACCAGACCACCACCGTCAATGTTACCGGTGTCATCATTATCATCTTCTCTGGCATCTAAACCCGTTGTTGGTTTTGAAGGTATTACTTCTTCCTCCTCCTTATCAATCGTCGTTGCAGCCTCGGTGGTGGCGATATTGTTGTTGTTATTGTTTGCTTCATAGTCGCTACTGTTGCTGTTGCTGTTGCTGGCAGTGATGGTGGTGATGGCGGCAGCGACTGAAAAAAGAGGACTAGAAAGCAAACTATTTAGCTTTTGAATAGGACTATGTCCACCGCGAGCACGTTGCTGTTGTTTTGGGCTGTGGTAGGGCAAAACGCCAATATCCTCAGCGTCCGTTACGTTGCTGCTGGCGTTGTAGGAAGAATAGTCTTCCATTTGTTCTGGGTGTTGGTAGGCCGAAGCATCGTCATCGTCATCGTCGTCGTCGTTGTTGTTGTTGTTGTTGGTGGTGACGATGTGGTTGTCGGTGTTTTCAGCGTCCGTCAGCATGTTGCTGTTATTGTAGGCGGAAGTATACTCGTTCATGATCAACGCTTCTTATGACAGATAAAAATGTTCTGAAATGTATGACTAACTTAGAAGACTGTCGACCTTTGGACGAGCTTTTACAGCAGCATCATCGACGGATTTTTCTCATTTCAACGAGAAAACGAAAACGAAAGCGACCCATGACTCACTCACCATCGACTCACGAATGAATAATTCAAGAATGGATGAGTTTCTATTCAATTTGTCTGCATTTCTTTTCTCTTTTGCATTTCCACCCATGATATGCCAAGGTTTGTTTATGTCTCCAGTCACGCTGCTTCTACAGAATAGAACTTTCCATGTGCAGAATCAAATTAAAACCCACCAATTTTCCTGTATTTTCCTTGCAGCAAGGAAGGGCTACATTATTGCTAAATATCTATATTTTTGTTCTATTCATTAGATCGGTACTAATAGAGATATAGCTGGCTATATTGAATGCTTCTCACAAGTACATTGGACATTGCAAACAATAGCATAGTCTTCAGCCCTCACCTACACACACACACACACACACACACACACACACACAACATACAACACACAACACATACATACATACATACACGGCGGAGATGCGATGTATGACATACAATGCCAAGTATATCAGAGTATGTAAAGTATGTAAAGTACAATGGATTTGTTATCGAATTTTTTTGAGCCTTCCTCATTGAAATATGATGAAACGCTGCTGATGGTATGTGTTGTCTTCAATTTTCTGTTGTTGTTGGTGTTGATTCTTTTGCCGTTTGGTCTGTGAGTGAAGAGCAAACAAGATGCTTAAATTTGTGAATAAAAAGTATCTTGAGACAAACAAGATAATAGTATGAATATGAATTATAATTTGCTACTCAATATATTTTACCATTCCTATGTACACAATCATATGCATAATGGTTATGATACATATTCTTTTTTCGTTGCAATTGCATCTCGTTCTTTATCACATCAATTTGTACGTACAATTCCAATTTTTTTGGTGTAGAAAAAGGTGAATAGTCCTCATCTTGCAATTCCATCCTACTCTTCATTTTGTCAAGGTTTTTTCTGCATGTTTCTTTTGTTGCAATTCCATTCTCTGCACATACTTTGTATTCATTATTTCTTAGATATGATTATTTGTAGTTAATGTACGGGTTCATGAGGCATAATAAACGACGTCTATGCTCTTAAATTAGCACGCGCTAGCTGATTAATTGTGCCAATCAATCGTCATTTTCTTCTTTAACGGTTGTATTACCATGCATGATTGATTCATATTTTCAGAGAAAACCGTTAATAATCACTGTAAGGCATCATCGGTACAAAAATAGCTTAATGCTTTTATAACGATACAAGCAAGTATCATCATTCACACGAAATTGCCAGCAGCAAAATTGAACGATACAAAGGTACTAAAGACGGCACCAGGATCAACAACAACATAGTACCCAACAACATCGATCATCCGAAGAGGCAACAACACCTTGCCCCCTAACAACAGCAACGATCTACGTCGAAAATAAATGACTGCACATCGACCACATTCAACAGAAACACGACTGCGCTTCCATTAGCCTTCTACCGTTTTGAGTAAAAAAGCATGAACATGAGCACTAACATAAGTAACAAGAACCAAACAGCTACTGCAAGCACTGCAGCTGCCAGTAATACAAGTAGTATTCCGGATGCTAATAACAAATACAACATTATTGCAAGTAACACCAATCTTGCCGTTACAAATAATTTGACAACGACGAAGACGACAACTATGAATACTAATAATAAAAATAATAGGGAGGCGGCTATATCTATGAACAAAAACAGCAGTACTTCTCCCAACAGTGTCACGAAGAAGAACAATAAGGGTGGTCAAAATAATGATGCGAACAGTAATAGCAACAGCAATAAACCCAACAACAACAATAACAATTCGATTCCAGCGGTCATTCCATTGGTTCGGTCTCGAACTGCACCGTCATCTCCGCAGCTGCTGCTGCAGCAACAGCAACAGACGACACCACCACAAAGAGAACGATGTAACAGTGGATCACATCAGCCGCAGCAGGACAATAATAATAATTGGCAATGGGAAATAATGACGACGCCACCAGCGTCAACAACAAGACAACAACAACCACCACAGCAAAATGATCCTGATACTCAAGAACAAGCATTATTTGAACAACGATTATGTGAGGATATATATGGAGTGGCGGTACGAAAAATTAATCAAAATGGAAAATCAAATCTTCGCTATGTCAAATGTCTTTCCGTGGATGTATCAGAAATAATACCAACGACGACGAACACTAATAACAATGAGATTCGAATTTTTCTTCCTCTCGAAGTGTGTCCAGTCGACATTCTCGTGGTTCAGAGGTGGTGGATTTTCACGTTTCTTGAGTGGTGGTCGTGATCGCGATAGTAGTGTGGTGGTGGTGGTACACCTTCTTCTAATAGTGCTGTTTTTGATTCGGATGCCCATCGAAGTCTACTACGTGGAAGTAATGTAAATATCAATATCAATAACAACAATAATCATAACAAAACGAATAATACGCAAAATAACAATAATGACAATAGCAATGTCAATGACAAGATTCGAGTTTTATCGTGGGGAAAGAAAAAGGATGTCACGGTCCCCCTTGATCAATTTACAGCCGTTCGTAAAGGAAAGGTAACGGATCGATCACGACGGAATCCATGTTCCGCATCACGGATCGTCTCATTAATCACAACGGACGACGACGACAGAAAGCCAAGGTGGTAGTAATATTCATAACAATAGCAATAGTAGTAGTTACCCGTCACTGGATATTGAAGCGCCGACACGATTGGATCGTGATAAATTTGCTCGAGCGTTTGCAAGATTTCTGAACATACCTTTACTGGAAGAGGGAGATTCTACTACTAGTCCTACTACGACTACTACGACTACTACTGGTGTTGGTAATAAGCCAAATCATATAAGGTCTTCATCATCTTCCTCGTCATTTCCGCAACAACTACAATATCAACAATTACAAGGTACAGATACAAGTATTCGAAGTAACAAGTCAGATATGTCACCACACTCATGGAAAGGTACGTTTAAAAAAAAAATTACACAAAATCCGCAGCACTATTTTTGCACCCATGAACTGTTTTCTTTTTGTACGATGTTTTTAAATTCTTTTTTTCTCTTGTCACCTAACATTGATCGTCGATTTTTATGGATCGTACATCATTATCTAATTATGTCTATTACTCTTTTGGGTTTGCCCGTGTATAGATTCTCGTAACGTGACATCATCGGTGACTAACTCGATACCAGATATTGCCGTGACTACCACCAACTCGCATACGACAATAAATAGTTCATCGAGTCGTCCCCTACCGGTCGTCACCACAAGAGGAGTAGTAGCAGGAACGACAGCTGCTCATTCGAATTCGAAACCTCCCCGTAATAATCGGAGAAGTACTAGTAATGCTTCCTCAGGAGGAGGAGGAGGAGGTAATCCACTAACGACGTCGATGGTACTGTTGCCATCTTCTTCATCATCCCCCAATCATCAACTAATCAATTCGAAAAATAATAGTAAGAGTAGTCGTAGTAACGGAGCAGATTCAGAAGCTCAATCGGATCCTCCATTGCATCTTTACAGTCTTCGTCATGTGGGGGTGGTAGCAACACCCATAATAATAATAATAATACAAATACCTCCACTGGCGGTGAGATCCACCAAAAAGATCAACAACAACAACAACCGAAACTATCTCAACAACTCAAATGAGAAAATGGTGATAGAAATCTCCACTATGACAAAAATGACGTCAAATGCAGCCCAACGACCAGTAATACACCCGCAACATCGGCGACCGCCGCTCATGTTCATACCCATAGCACGCATAATACGAATACTGGCGAAAAAGATGATAATGATGATGATGATGTAGGATCTATCGTTTCGTCTATTACCGGTGCTGGTTTTGACCAAGACTTGGTGGAAGAATTCATTTAGCACTCGAACGGATGAAAGTCGAATTAGAGGATCCCGAGCGGAAGCATCACGTGCAGTAAAAGTGCAGAACAGGCCATTCAAAGTGCCGAAAACAGTAACAGCAAGGATTGGAATAATACCGTGACGCACAAGGCAGCGGAAGCCGCCGCAACAGCCCAAAAGAGATCGGCCGAAGCGATGGCAAAGGCTAGAATAGCAGAGGAACGATTACAAATTGAACAGAAGGCGGCTGCTGGACGGAAAAAGCAAGTCGAAAAAGCGGAACAACAGGCAGCCCATTGGCAGACAAGAGCAGCCGCAGCTGAAATCCAACGATTCACTGTGGCGGAAGCATTGGAAAGTGAACGCAAAAAGAATATGGAATTATTGGAAGCAGCAGCAGCAGCAAATAACAACAGCAATAACAAGCAGCAAGATGCATTCGATCCTTTCGATACCGATGATACTACGCCAGCGTCTAACAAATCAAATCTTTGACTACTAGTACTAGTATGACGCCTGTCACTATATCTCAAATGACGGTTGTTGAAGTCGATCGTCTTCGTTCGAAACTCGCAATGGAGAGCGCAAGGAGGCGGAAATTGTTGGACGAATTACAAGACTTGCGTGGATCAATCCGCGTATACTGTAGACCGAGGGTACCTCCCACATCATCATCTACTAAAAAGTATCAGCCGACCATTGATATGGTATCAAACGAGGTTTTGATGCTTCATCGAGATCGTTCATCATTATCATCATCGCATACTTCTGCTACTGCTCCTTTATCAAATAGTAGCAAAGTTGTTAGTTCTTCTTCTGATTCTACACCACTCTGTTTTGAATTTGATGGAATCTTATCCTCCGATATGAGTCAAAATGATGTATACGCAGAATTTGAAGCTATATGTGCAAGTGTCGTGGAAGGGTACAAGGTATGTATTATGACATACGGTCAAGCTGACTCAGGTAAAACGCATACCATGCTCGGTGAAGTACATTGCAATAAGAAAGACCATTCGGTTTCGATCGATAATCATGGGATACATCTTCGTTCGATGAAGCAACTATTTTCTCTTCTGGAACATCGTCGTGACCGATTCCTCGATACGGTAACACTAAATCTAGTGGAAGTTCACGATGAACGGTTGATTGATCTGTTAGCCGGTACCGATTTTGGTGAAGCACATGGACGAGTGGAGGGATCTCGAAAGAGTTCTAGCAGTAATTCAATTTCATCGTCACGTCCGAAGTTAGAGATAAAAACAAATCGAGATGGAGAAACAGTCCTACGAGGTGTTCTTTCAGTCGAAGTCTCGTCCTTTGAAGACGTTCTTTGTGTTTGGAATGAGATCTTAGCGACGAGATCGAGTCGACTTGCGGAACAAGAAATTGACGCCAGAGCTTATGAATTGGATAGTCACGTTGTCGCAACTCTCAAAGTCTCATCGATTAATATCGTCACTGGTGCATCCGCATCTGGGCAGATTCAATTCGTTGACTTTGCCTCTTCGGACGTAGTGTCTACGAAGCGCTCATTGGGTGTTTCTTCTTCGAAAAGGCTATCAATAAATTCGTCCTCCGATCAGTTATTAGAAGACTGGAAATTCACCAACAAATCGTTAAATGCAGTCCGTGATGTTGTCCAGGCACGAACTCAGTATCAACGTTCGGTTCCATATAGAAACTCTACTATCACCCATGTACTCAGTGATAGTTTGGAGTCAGATACAAAGGTGGTTATGATCGCATGTGTCAGTACTGATGAAAAAGATGTCCAAAATACTACATGTACGCTACAATTTGCACAAGAAATGCGTAAGGTAACTGTCGGAAAGGCTACAAGACATACCTCAGTAGGTAAAACATAATAATAATAATAGTAATAATAACCATTTTTGATGCTCTTTTTTCGTGTGTCACAAAAATGAAAATATCTTATCTTATAGAAATCGTTGCGATGTTTATTTAATAATTATTGAATACAATAGCAATATAATATTTATCGGAATTGGGAGTTGAATGCATCTTTCTTCCTTTCATATTCTCACATTAACAATAGAGACATTGTCCTCTAAATAGTTCTTTCCGCACTTTTAAGATAGATCTTCGAACTTAAGTACACATTGCCGCTCACAAAGAAACGCCCCCAAGTACGATGATTAGTCTATTCAAAGATTTCTAAACGAGCACCAAGGAATCTTTGTAACACCCACGGCGTGTCCATACCAATACGGGCATCGCGGGTTGTCATAATACATTCGCATGTCGGTGGGACATCCAGCAGACGGATTGTTGCCTGACCAGCATAAAAATGACAATAATCGGAAAACATCAGATTATCCAATTTAACATACCACACATGTTTTAGCTGTTCAGCGGTGAATTGAGGAACGATTCCGTTCCCATAGCTACCCCCCATGCAACTGAAGGTTACTAATTTTGGTAGAGCTCCAGCAATATAGGAACCTTTGCATAGACCTGATACGTTTAGTACAGTCAAAGTTGGTGACGCAATGAGTAGCCGTCGCGTATACGTGCAATTTCCAGCGCTTTTGATGTTTAGTTCTTGTAATTTATCTAGATTTCCTATCATACGAGTGACAATCATTCCATCAAAGTGGAGTGCATCCCTAACCCACGAAGTGCCAATTACTCCAAGTGACACATCGAGTCTGTATATGTTATTAAGCGAAAAGATAGATTCGCTCAAGTATTCACGACAATTTACACGTGCATTGGGGATTGCAATACTGACTTCCAGCTCCAAAAGGTTTTCACAATTGGCTGCAATGGCATCGTGAAGTCGACGTTGGGTTGGGGCAGGAAAACAGTATGGAACATCAACTGCTCGAGACATGGCTTCTAATGAAACCGCACCGGTGTCACCACGTAGATCAATAACCCCTCCCTCTAAGGAGTGGTCCCTCGCGTGGTGGTATGCTTCACTCACCCACTGGCTATTATGACGATGGCGTAGGTCGCTATTATAATTATATAGGCAGTATGCGCGGATAAATGTCAGTTTTGATGTTTCGCATGTGTTCAAAAGCTGTCCAGGAAGAGAACATCACCAAGTTCTGCTTTAAATATTAATGATCCTATCGAAAATTTGTGTTTGCACAACCAATGAATACATGGAAACAATTTTTTCGACATGTAAGGCGTCCAAGTTGACATTTAATCGTCCAAAGATAAGAGGTGCATTTTCACTGCAAACTCTCCTCCAAGTGTTACTAACTCTAGTTAATTTCGAGTAGACAATACATGCATCTTTGACAAAAAGCAGCTGACTCCTTTGTTGTTCACGTCCGTTTTCATCCAGAACAATATCATTTGAAGATCCCAAGAAACTAAATATCGTCACTAACAAACCACTATCATTGATAACTCGCAGTAATTGTTCCTGTGACCGTGGTACTCTTCTCATAGTTTCACATGGCATATTGTCCCTTCCTCCACTTGAGAGGAGTCGCAGTTCCACGTTCACGAACCGCAACCGTCATCCAACATCCTCTCGATGGATATTCCAATACCACTGCCTCGCGTCCATTACAATCACGTTTGGTGCCTTTGCCACTCTTCAGAAGAACAATTTGTCCATTGATGAGCTGAGGAGCCGTTCGATTATTATTTTTCCTTGTTCTTCTATTCACCATCTTGATTTCGTCGTCAATTTTTTTCTTCTTACTTATTAAGTCGGTTAGAACGGCTTTAGCTTTGAGAATTTTAGCCTCCAATTCCTCCTGTTCAAAATGCAACGATAGCTGTTCCAAAGAATCATCATTCTTGTTGGCGGTGGTAATGCGAGGGCAACTCATGGCGGACGAAGAAAACAAGGGCAGGTAGAATAAGAAAGAGATGAATAATACAATCTTTTGTGATGGAGATGAATTTACAAAAAAAGAAGTTGAAGGCACAAAATTCAGTAAAAAGGGGGCGCGGGGAGTGCGGGCGCGCTTAGTTTAAATCAAACTACACTGCACCTGCTTACAGTAGCTGCTATCTACAGGTAGATGATAGGTTTCGTACTGATTGTAATAGAATTCAAAATATTAGTAACCCAAGTTCAAGCACTTTCAAAAACAGCGACCTACATACATCAAGACAAGATACAAAAAAGGTAGCCATTCCTGGATGGAATTGCATCATGAAGGCAAGCACAAATTTGACCCATCATCCTATATTTTCAAGTCATGTGGTATTCTATTTTTCAGTTAAGCATGTAAAATCTGCAGATTTTAATATTAAAAATTCTTTCCCTTATCTTAGTTAAGATTGTCCCGCCCCAAGTTTAAGGTGTATCCCTGAGCACGCATATTCAATATTAACGTGTATGAGCGGTTTACGAAAGTGTTTCATTATTTTTATATAACTATTTTTATTTTCGGTAATGCAAACAACCCTGTCTTTCCCTCGCTCGTACAATATACAGTCCATTATTTATTTCAGTGCTACGATGAATTATTAATCTCTTCTTTTCTTTTTCTTTTTTTACTTAGAGTAACTACAATTGTTTTCCTCTTTTTCAAGTCACTATGAAAACTTCCAACGATTGTTACAAGCAAGACATAAACAAAAACTGTCATCGGTTCATCAGCCGATCGTGTTTGCTTTGTGTACTAGTAGTTTTTGTAGATTTGCATCGGCCACTGTTATTACACCCAGAAAAAATAGAACGAAAACAAAATGATTGCAAACAATGGATGATAATAAAGGTGAGTATTCTATTTGTTGCGTCTATTTTCGTTATGAAAAAAAGAAAAGAAATACTCGAAAACTCGAAACTCAAATCGTCTTCGATTTAATCAGTATAGTCAACAACAACAACAACAATAAAACAAGGAAAAAGGAGCACAATTCAAGAGACGTAACTGTTTCAACGTACCATGTAAATAAACTAGCATTCAGTAAATCACCGGTAATACCACACATTTCATTAATTTTATCTTCATTTTGTGTATCCCAATCTAATAAATTAGAATCCATCACTTGCTTTTTACGTTCTTCAATTTCTTTCCGTTTTTTATCATTGACTAATTCTTCACTGGACAAATCTACTAATTTCTTCGATGGGATTTGTCCTAATATAATTTGACAGGCCAATGAGGAATTTTTTTTAATATTAAAACATAAGGATCGTGCCTTTGATAAATACTCTGTTTTATTGGATAAAAATTTAGCTTGTATGGATTGTTCCACATCAGTGGCACGTTCCACCACTAAATGATCAATAGCATCTGGATTAATGCCCTGTTTGATTAGACTCGTTTTTGTGTTTATTAATATATCATGTAATTTTTGACACGTAGTTTGACGATAGGGTTGTAATGAAAACCATTGTTCACGCATTTCTGCTGTTGCTGCATTCGTACTATCTCTTCGTTTAGGTTTTACAGCTGCTGCTGCTGCTGCTGCTTTTGCTGTCTTCGCTGCTGATGCTGCAGGTTTCTGTTCTTCCTCTTCTCCTTTGCTGTTGCTGTTGCTGTTGCTGTTGTTGTTGCTGTTGTTGTTGTTGGTCACTTCACCTTTTGCTATTGCTTTCCATTTTTTAACGAGTGCTTTAGCGGTGGGACCAATTATTTCATGCTTTTTAAATTTTGATACAATCGTTCCGATTAAAGTTTTAGTAAGTATTTCCAGATTCACATCAAACGATTCCAGTTGTTGTAACATATCCTTTAATGTTTCAATATCATCATCGGAAAGTGTTTCTACACCAGATGCAACCTTTTTTGACATGGATTGTTTTATCAATTCAATTTTCTTAATCGTCGCCATGATGATTTAATTTTTAGAGACGTTTTCTGTTGTTGTTGTTGTTGTTTCAGAGTTTTGCGTTTACGACCGTTGGCGAATGAGGATTTCAGAAAAGCTATAACTGAGGTCGTTCAGGTAATGAATAAATGAGATATAGTTTATACTAGTAAGGATTTTGCATGTAAAAATATACATGTCACCCACCATGGTCGAGTGTCGAAAATCGTTGGCAGCAATAAAATTCCTTTTGTGAGATATCTAAAGCTGATTGCAGACAGACGATAAAGCGCGCGAAAAAGTTCATATTCGCGTTTGTTTCGTACTCATGACTCCGTAATTTACGGGATTAAAATAGATTGAACTTGGTTGTGCGTATCTTACGAGACACACAAAGCTGAAGAAACAATGTAAAAGTACGTGATGTGCCAAGACAAACAGCAATGAAGAGATGATGGCGTTTCAGCCAACATCCTCTTGATCCATCTAGTCTATTAGCACTCTCTCTTGTTATCGAAACTCAAGACAACTTAGATACATCACTCTATTCAATTACATACACTCACCATGAAGACTATTGCCGCATTATCACTTTGTCTTGCATCGGCTTCTGCCTTTGCTCCTACCACAACGAGGAATTCTGCTGTCAGCGTCGTAGCACCTCTTAATGCAGCAGTCGATGATGCATTTGGTATTAGTATCGAAACTGGAAATAAATGTCCACCACTTGGAAAATTAATCTTACAGGATGCTGGACCGGAAGGTGTGAAATGGTTCCAAAATGCGGAACTGAAACATGGACGTGTGGCTATGGTAGCAACGATTGGATTTTGGGTACAAAAACTGGGTGTCCATTTTCCCTTGTACTTAGGCCCATCAGGATCGAATGGCTTTCATCCGGAATCAGCGGATAATTGGTTACTTAGTTCCACCACCGGTACCACATTTGCGGATATCGCCCAGGCTGCACCACTGGATGCCATTAATATGGTACCGGCACAAGGTTGGTTTCAAATCTTTTTAGTGGCCGGATGGTTTGAATGTATCGCATACGATCGACAATGGGCACAAGAGGGAAGTGGTGATATGATTCCTGGTGATTACGGATACGATCCATTAGGATTTACAAAGAAAGAAGGTGGTATTGCTGGTAAAGATTTCGAAAGTCTACGTATGAAAGAAATCAAAAATGGACGTGTTGCAATGTAAGTTTAGTTATGTTATGTTATAAATAATATATTCATTCATATTTGGTATTCGATAATTCTCTCTTTTTTCTCTTTTTGACTTTTTCAGTCACTCACACGTTCCATCCTTTCTTTCTTCCTACTTATCTTTCTCTTTTTTCATGTGTAACAATTCATTCATATCTAATATTTAAATTCAGGATGACAATCGCTGCATGGGTTTCGAATGAAGCGATCCCTGGAGCTCTTCCAACTTGGCATCCATAGATAGATGTTGGTCTATCCTGTCTTTTTTTGTCTCGGCTACTGTAGTTATATCATAGACAACAACAAAACTAATTTAATGTGACTTGACACCGCTACGCTACGCTAGCTAGCTGATGTGTGTCTCCATTAATATTATATAATAGATTCATTATTATTTCCAATTCAGTCGAATTCTTTATTATTCTTTTCCGTGTACATTATACTTCCATTATACACACACTCCTACTACTTTTGCATTATATATGCTTCACTATTCTATCTCTGAAATTAACTGTGTATTGTAAAGAATACGGTAGTCACTACGGTACAATACTTGCCGTCGTCCTCAAAAACCCAATAAATGTATGTTTCGTTAATAAATCGCGGTATAATCTTAACATCAACAATCCCTCTCCTGAATTAGAGGAATCAGGTGGGTGAATTGTGACGTACCTGCCTACGTTAAGCGATGTTGTATCTCGGCTTCTACAGTACTAAGGTTCACAAGTATCATGTATTGGAAACAATATGCGACTTTTCTATACTACTGGTAAAGCTTACGATGTTTCATGCACCATGCAACTATTTTGAGGTGTACTCTTGTACATTATGTGCAGTATACTTGAGTTTGAAAAGACAGTAAACAAATGCGGTTATCTAGCTAGTACTGTAGGATATATAACTGATCTAAGGGTATTACTTATAATATAAATGCTGGATTTGAATATACTCCTATTAATTATATCCGACGCAATAAATAATACTTATAATATTATGCTAGCCTAGTAGTACTGCAACACAAGTAAGGGTAAAGTCATTCTAAATTTTTAAAGCTCTACAACTTTCGAATCAAGGAATCGTTCTAATGTAATTGCAAGTCCAATAGCAACAGTCGAACCATTCGCAACATTCTTAATTGTTTCTAGTAAACTCGCATTATTTGCAAATATTGGATCTAATATACCAGATGCAATTGCTAACAGTACAAAAATTAATGCAAATCTTGGACGTTGTTTTTGCCAATATCCTTGATGATATCCTTCTGCTGCATAAAATTTTGTACGTGGATATTCTATAGATGTCATTCAGCTTTAAATCCATCTGATTCACGTTGATAATTAATTTCTTTATTTTGTTCGGACCAATTTGATGCCACATTGTATTGTTCCTCATCATATGGGAATATTATTGATGAATATTGTCTTGACTGTGGTGCTGGTTTTTGTTTATCAAAGAATACATTTAACAATTCATCATAACTTATAATATTATCATCATATGTAACTTGTACACCTTCAACCCAATCTTGTCCATAACAAACATTTTCATAAGAAGGAACTGTTTTTTTCTTATCATCATCGAATCGTTTATTTCCTGTATATCCACTAACGGTATCAATTATACCATCAACCTTTAACATCGATTCTGCTGGTTCCCAGAAACAACCCATTCCGAATGATGCTTCCTTCACAGCACGTAATAATGAAGATGACGATACTAACGATGTTGAGGCTGATGATGGCGATAACAATCGAGATACAGTACCTGACGTGAATGCCGCAACAGCAGTTGAACCGAGAAGTACCAATATAGATACTAAGAGGACTATGATTGAATTCATGGTTTGCTATGTCTGAATATTTCTAACTTTGCCCGAGCTACACTAATTTGCTTCGAAGTATAATACCGGTATCCTATTATTATTAATGAAAAGGATGAAATAGAATAGAATAAAATACGTGAATCAACCGCATGAATCAACGTCTTTTGAAATCTACTAACGTTACCGGTAGTAGTACTACGCCGGAATCATATATTTGAGAGTGAGTCATGAGTTATGAGTCAGTCACTTTTTGCAACTGCTGAAACCATGCTGGAAAGCATGTGGGACTGCATTAATCGTGACTGCATATTGTCATTCTCCAAAATCGAAAAACCAAAAACCACGACGAAAGATATTGAAAAGATCGAAGAAAACTCTTCTGGGTTTTCACTTGTGTACACGCAAGTGTAATAGACAGATCAAATGTATCGAGTGAATCTAAATCGAGAGGCGGAGCTAATTACCATACTACACACGTGCATCTGTTGTGATAAATTGGATGCTACGAAAGCGTGTCTCGAATGACAACATCATCAACACAACATCGTTACCCCCCCCCCCCCCTCAACTTCGCCGTAGCCTTCGTCGTCGTCGTTACCCCCTCCTTTCGTCTTGTCTTCGAGCCGTCATTGACGAAAACGAAGTATTCAAACAATTTCAAAATGTCGAATCTCTTACAAAATGTCATCGCTCACACAAATTAGCAAAGAAGAAAGAACTACTCGTAGTACAGAAATAGAAAAGCGGTCGAATAGAGTAAGTTATGGTAATGGTCTGTGTTCACGATAGACTGAAAATTGATTGTTGTTCAGATAGGTAAAGTGATCGAGTTTATTATTCTCGAGGTTGGCTACTTGGTTGGTTGGCTGGTTGGTTGGTTGGTGAGTTGGTTGTTGTCGTGGTTATTCTGTTACCATTTTTAATTCCCGTCACCTGTCGTTTGAAAAAGAAGAAAAATAGAGATAGAAATCATAGTGCTACTCTATAATGGAATCATATTGCTGCTATAAAAGATTTTGTAATTTTACGATAAGTCTTAAAGTCTATCTTTGATACCGACACCATTCAAAGTCACAGACAATAGATATATGGTCACTTGGCATGACCTCATTTGGCTGCATAAATGATAGATGGAGAACAATAATTCACAAAATATACAAGGTGCGTATTGTGCAAAATTGAGCTAGACATTTTAATCATCAAGGCATTATTACTATTTCATTTTTACTTACCATAGCAAAGAACGGTTCAACATCCTTAATCGATGGCATTGGAGCAGATCTTTTTGGTTGGAATCCAAATCTTTCATTCTTCGAAGCTTGACTACCAAAAATATAATCCAAAGTATCAATAAAACCAGGAGCATAGTTTGTAAACTTCGGCATTTCTTTACAACCTGATTGTAAAATAGGAAAAGAACCTGGCAACTGAATAAAAGGAGGAGGAGGAGGAGATCGACCAGTAGTGCATGCAGTAGATAATGGTTTTGATTCTGTCGGTATCGATATTATTTTGTCTTGCCTCATCGTATCGTCATTTCTTTCAATTATATCAGCAGCGGTGTCATTATTCCTGTACTTAGATTCGTCATGCTCAGTAATCATGGAATCTTCATCATCCCTCCCGTCCGAGTCCCATTGATATTTATAGAGATACTTCCAGCAATCGTGTTGATCTGATGCAAGAGATCTGGTATAGATTAACTGTGAAGCACCGGACAATGGGTCACTGTTTAAGTCCCCACAGAACATGAAAGGATACGGATATTCTTCTTCTTCTTCCAGACAGCTGTTGTTACTGCATGAATGATGACGACGACGACGAACCTCATCAATTTTCTTTAAAACAACGTATACTTGCATAGCTCGAATATGATCTGCTAGGGGATGATAAAATAGATGCGTATTCGCAACGATCAGAAAATTCGGTTGTTGTCCTTTTATTGGATTTTTGAGTTTGAGTGTTGCAATTTGAACTACTTGACCAACTTTTTCCATTACCACTCTTCGTAATTCATTATGAGATTCTAATAAGAGGTTGATGTCTTTTATTGAATCCCATCTTGTTTGGGACAACACAGGATCTATATTTGTTCCTTTCTCGGGATTATTATCGTCTTCGACAATATTGTCTGTTGTTGCATTATTCTGCTTTTCATCGTCGCGGTCGTCAATATCATTATTATCAATATCTGATTGGAACAAATCCGATAAATTGAAAACCTCTGCCTTATCGACATCAAACATATCTCTTAACCAGAACATTGCACATCCCTCTCGTTGAGATGATGCTTTATTGGAATAATATCCATCATATCCCATTGATTGGAATACAGGTTCTAAGTACGTATCATATACTGAACCATCGACCTCCTGAAGACATATAATATCCGATCTATATGCTAATAATTCACCGACAATCATAGGAATTCGTCTATTCTTTTTAATGTGATCGTAATTCTTTACGTGTGGATACGTTGTTGTACCATCATCTAATTGTCGTGACACGTATAGATCAGCTAATATATTGTATGTACACATACGTATTGTCGAAAAGGAAGAAGACGACGACGACGATCGTTTCGTAGCAGTAAATTCATCTCGGAGTGGATTCACAATTGGCATAAATGGAAGTGTTTCTATCAAATTTTCAAATTTGAATGCCTCTTCGAAGCATTTACTACTACTACTACTACTACTACTACCGTCATGATCAGAATGATATCCATCCCTAACAGGACAAATAACAACATATAATGTTTTTCCGATATGATGTGCTTGCGGAACAAATGAATGACTATCATGAAGTACCAATTCAAATTCTTCGTGTTCTTCTTCTCCTTTATCCTTCTCTTCTTTATTCGTATCAATATTGTCGTCGTATTTATGACCACTACTATTATTTTTGCTTTTCCCCACAAACCATGATACTTCTGCTCTCGTAGCATGCAATAACGTGGTTTGGATAACAATCGGAATTCCAACAAATAACTTACTCTGAAATGATTCAAACATATGCGTAGCGAGTATTACCGGTGGATTCGATAACACATTAAATTGAAAATTTGTAATATTATTGTTACTAATGTTGCTGCTGTTGGGTGACAATTTCATATTATTATTTTCATGATGTGTACCATCGTTGTCATTATTACTACTTCCTTTTTTGTCCGCATCAGCATCAGCATCAGCATCAGCATCGTCTGACAAGGACAGTATTGACAATTCAAGTCCTACAGATGATGATGATGATGTTGTAGTTGTGTTAGTCATCGTCGTCGTCGTCTTCGTATAATCTTTCTGTTCCTGTGAATTGCAATGCAATAATAATAACGACTCTATTTTTTTAGACAATTCGATTGTAGATAATTCATCGATGTGGATTGGTCGTCTGTTAATGTTGGTTATAGTGTTATTGGTAGTAAAAGCAATAGCAGTACTAGTGGTATCATTCTTCGTCGTCGTCGTTATCGTTGTCGTCGTCGTACTTGTAGTACTTGTAAATAATCGTGTAGTACACAACGTCGACGACGACGTCCTATCATAATTGATTTTTTGTTGTTTTTTCTTGCTCTTATTCTTCTTACTTTTGTTCTTTAAAGTAGTAATCTTTTTCATAATTGAAATTTCTAGTCTCTTATAGGCACGATCAGCATTTTCTGTCGCATCTCGATTTAAATGAACATGAAAATGATGAATTTGGTTCTTCTTCTTCCTCCTTTTCTTATTTTCTTCTTCGATCTCCTCCTGTTCTGTTTTCTGATGATTTTCTTCCATATAAAGATCAAGATCGAATGATACAATCAAATTATTTGAATCATATTTGTTCATATCAATAATTGTATCATAACTCCATGATGCTGACGTTGGCGCTGGTGTTGATGCTGGTACTGATGCTGGTTCGTCGTCGTCGTCGTCAACGTCGCCAACGTCGTTTTTTATATCATTATCGTTATCATTATCATCGTTGTTGTTGTTGTTGATGATGTCATATTGCTTGTATTTGTTGTTGTTGTTGTTGTTGTCATCTTTCTCACCAAAAATACGACGAGGATCGATACGATATGTATCATCCTTTTTTGACTCAAAATCTTGCCATTTTTTTGGCAGTGATAACACGGTAAGAAGATTATTATTATTATTATTATTCTTGTTCTTGTTCTTGTTTTCGTTATTTTTCTTCGAGGAAGAGGAGGTCGTTATTGTGGATGACATCCGTCTTAATACGGTTCTGGTTTTTTTTGTTGACGCTGCTGTTGAGTACGAGAATAATGAACGATGATAATGATGATGTCGCAGTAGTAGTGTTGGTGATGGTGATGGTGAAAATATCAAAAATGCCGTAGTAGTCGTTTTTGACGACAACGTGTTGAAAGATATGATGTGTAAGAAATGATGAAAATTTATCAATACTTTCATCTGTGTTTGGCTGCGTACAGTACTACGTGTATGTAACACCACACAAAGTAGTCCTTCCTAGTTTCGTCGGCACCACTGCTTGTTAAACCCTACCTGTGATTTGATGAACGGTATTTAGTAGATCAATCAGTACGTTTTCGTTGAAGAAAGCAAAAGTGAAACGATGCTGTTATGAGCAAGACTTCGCCTTTGATGGTTGAGAAGTCGTATGTTGTGCTAGTCGTTTGATTTGATTGAATTGATCGGATTGATTTGAGTATTACTGTACTTGAAGGTACATACATTATTTTCATTTTCCCGATTTCTGTTCGATTCTAGTCAATCGAGTCACGGATCATCCGGGACTGCGATTTTTCAAATTTTTTTTAAAAAATTGGTCGTCGCGCTGAGATGTCGAGCCGTCAAAACTACTACGGTTATAAACGCTATTCTTTTCGGACCGTTGCTCTGCCGCTGCTTGCTAAGTTAGTTTTTACATTGAATATACGGTACCACAATCGGAACAGACGACTTCTTTTCGAACAATCGAATTGAATTGAATTGAATTGAATCGCAGAACCATATTGAATACAGTACAGTACAGTATCATACATACAGTACAGTAAAAAGAAACACATCACATCACATCACATCACATCCACAACCATGGGTGCAGTACTAGCTAAATTATTACAGGTATTCTGGACTAAGAAACTGGATATCGTTGTCATTGGTCTCGAAAATAGGTACGTCGTCCGTCGTTAAAGTTATGATTTTATGGTATTATTGTTATTATTCTTCATTACCGTATGATTATCGTTTAAACGAGATGATGATGGTAGTTGTAGAATATGTATCTCATTTTTTGTTCTGTTTTCTGTAACGGTACGTTCGATATTTCTTTACTGTAACGTTACTATTTCCAATAAAATAATAATCTTGACCAAATTAAAAAATTTAAAAAAACAAAAAAAGTGGAAAAACAACATTATTATCAGTATTGGCACATGGTGAGGCAATTGAAACGGTACCAACCATTGGTTTAAATGTCAAAGTATTTAAAAAAGGTCAAGTGAATATGAAATGTTGGGATATTGGTGGACAGGAACAATACCGGAGTGAATGGAGCCGATACACCAAAGGGTGTGATGTGGTGTTATATGTGGTAGACGCGGCGGCACCACAAAAATTATCGACGGCGAAAAAAGAATTACATAAGTTGTTAGATGATGGATCGATTGGAACTACACCCATGTTAATTTGTGCCAATAAAATTGATTTGTCACCACATGTGGGTGAAGCGGAATTAATTGATAAATTACAATTAAATTATGTCATGGAAACACCCTGGATGGTCTTACCAATAAGTGCCTTAGAATGTACGAATATTGAACAAGTGGTGGAATGGTTAACAGCACAAGGAAAATAAGAATATATAATGAAATGAAATGAAATGAAATGAAATGAAATGAAATGAAATGAAATGAAAATGAAAATGAAAATGAAATGTATCGAATGTTATCTTGAAAAGAAAGAAACAGGCTCCTCACAACACATACAAAAAATGCACACACGTACCACAAAAAGAAGATGAAAAACCGAGATTAGGATTTTTGGATAAAACAAGATCTCGTTCGTAATACTATTTACAATTATTTTTATGTCACATGCGTTTATAGTAGAATCCATTTGTTTAACTTATTTTTTGTATTATCATTCTTACTATAATTATTCAATACCGAACAAATGTTATTTAATTTATTTATTGCTTTATAGCCCCCATGTCAAGACAGAAAGGGGTTTAAATTATTTTTTTAATAGAATTTGTAATTTTTGTTCTTAAAAGCAGGAGGCAACCAAGACAAGGCAATTGTTTACAGAAACCATGGAGCTTCTGCTTCGATCACCTTCTTATCAAAACGCTTTGTCGGGGCTAGTACGAATTCCCTAGGTCGGTCCTTATCATGAAGAGCAACACTGCGTCATATATAGATAGATATTATAAAAGAAAGACAAAGGAAGAGGGGGGGCAATAATTAGTCAATCGGTACGGCAGCATCGGGATGAAGACAAGAAGATCCCATAGATGATAAGAAGCATCGCAGCGACAACAAAAGAAGAAGAAAAACTTACCGGCAATCCAATCGAACATGTCGGACGGGTTTACCTTCCTTCGTCAAGATACAAGCATAGTCGGCATCGTTGGAATCACAAAATTCTAATGAAATATCATCATCACTGGAAAATACTTTGACACGACTTTCTGGTCCGCAGGCACCCTGGACGGCACGTTCTGCTAACATTTGTTGCCAAAATTTACCACCGTTGGCGTCCACCGCTAAATGTGCACTAACACATTGGAATGCGCCGGTCAATATAGATTCTACGCCACGTTGACCCCAACATCCGGCACGCCAAACAACGGATCCGTATCCATTCCGTTTCCCTAAATGTTCCATCACATCAATGGGATCACGTCCATTTAAGGTTTCCACGATCACACCATAACTTTGTAATTTTTCTTTCCGTTCTAACGTTTGAGATAATTCCTTTTGGATCATTTGAGTAGCAGCAAGTGCTGCATTTTGATATTCCATTGCTGCTTCCGCTGCACTTTCTGCCTCACCCGTTTCAACTGCCATCATAGCTGCCATTGCAGCCTTGGATGCAGCTTCCGCGGCTCTGTAGATCCAATAATTAAAATTTAAAAACAGAAATAGCATACAAATGTATTAGATACAGTGTCATATATATGCACGCTACTACTTAAGTAACTAAATAATATCAGTGGATGACAGGGATGAAAAAGTATATAAAGGTAGTAAATAATGAACTTACGCTGCAGCGGCTCGTGCCGCACCCTCCGCTTGTGTACTTCGTCCCCTTCTTAGTAATACACGGGTTGGTTTTCGTCCCTCTGCCGACCAAAATTCTTCTACGTTGACACCATCCGGTAGATTCGGATCATCATTCGTTAGGGGAAGACTTTCTAGATCAGTCGCATCCAGTACAAGAATACGTTCCACACCGACGGGTAAATCCTTCCCAAAGGTTGCAAGCCATCTGAGTCCATTTAGTCGTGATTTAATGTTATTTTTTGCATCCAGTGGACCTATTAATATTAATATTAATATTAATGTTGTTATCAGTTTAAAACATCAACAAAACAAAAGGATTTGAGCGAAAGTCATTTCTGATATGGCATCTCATGAAACAATGCCAGTTCCGGAATGTCACGATCAAGTTCTTGTGGAAGTTAGACGGAAAAAGTAAAACATGTCATACAGGAAAAAGAAAAACATACTACATACCATTTCGGCCAACTCTTGGGAAGGTACCAATCACCGCGTCGACTTGGTCGTACCATGGCATAGTAACACGATCACTCGATCGTTTTTGTTCTTCAGTATCTCCAAAGAAAGAACCGTATTCATCATCCTCATCGTCGTCGTCGTTCATAGCTAGTCCTGAGAATGATTTATCTGCATCTGCATCATCATCATCATCATCGTCGTCGTCGTTGGCCCAAATATGCTCTGGTGGGGGTGCCATTTCATAACTACCAAAATCACGAAAGGATAATGTTTTACCACCAGAGGATGTACCGAATGCATTACCCATTGATGCAAATGCTTTTAGGTTGTCACTATCCACAACACTACAATGTAATAATCCTAATGGTCGTCCATGCCGTCGTCGATGATTCCGTGCCATGATATGGAATTTAGAATTCACACGTTCAATATAGGGTGAAATCAAAGTGTTACATTCTTCTGTGAGGATCCGACCCATGGACACATCAAGAGAAGATTGACTATGCAAGGCTTGTGCACCATTCCCTGCACGGCCCGGGACCGGATCGGGTGCACCAATCACAATCCGTGAAACACCACTGAGTTCAATTAATTGTGTGATGGGTGGTAGGCTTTCACCACGACGTCCGGATATGGGTTCCAACGTCACATATAATGTGGCGGAGGCCAGATCATCGCGGAGTTTCCACGTGGCAGAGGATTGTGTTGGCCAGGTGACACACCATTCACGGAGTGGTGTGATGTCTAATCCAGCTTGTTCTAAGACATCCTGGATGGCATCCTTGGCATAGGTGGAACGACCTAATCCCAATACCTGTCCATCCGCTGAGATCAAAACAGCACCCACAGTCGGATTAGGATACGCATTACCCTCGGTTTGTGCTTTGGCATACTCAATAGCTAAACGCATATGACTTTCATCGATTAATAATTGTACTTCGTCTTCCACAGACACCGACATAGCCACCTCTTCTTCTTCTTCAGCAATGGTACTGGTAGAAACAATTTCTTCTATCTCCACCTGCTCTTCAATTTGCTGGAATCCTTCTACTTCTACTTCTGGTTCTTCTTCTTCTTCCACTTCTTGTACCTCTTCTTCTTCTTCACGTTCGACCAAGATTTCAACCTCTCCACTTTCTGAACTATGCGGTGCCCGATTCTTACTTCGACGAGAAGAACGACGACCAGATAAGGTCGTCTCGACTACACTACTGTCAGGCATAGTAGATGATGTTGGTTGCGAGTGTTGTTGCCGTTGAGCAACACGAGAGGTTGTCAGTAATGGAACAAACGACGAAATCATCGTCGGCATGAACGTACAAAATAATAATGATATGGCCGCTACGACGACCAACACCACATTCTTCTGATTGTTTCTTCGTGCGAACGGAGCCATCGTCATCATCATCATCTCAAAATAATTGTTTTCTTTTCGGATACTGAATTAACGGTCTCTCTCGTTTACTCTATGTTACAATCGACCGAATCGAAATTTAGCATCAAAAAAAGATGGTGCCTATGATGCAACATAAAACAAGAAAAAGGATTCGAAAAAGATTTGTTTATTTTGGTTGGGCGGGGGCGTGTCAATATATATGGACGTGTAGTTCCAAGTAGCAAATTTTAAAAAAGACACCACAGCCACTCCAACAGCTTGCGAATTCTGTTCAGTTCGAGCAAGAAGCGCATCAAAAAGGCCAAACGTGGATAGTGTTGGCTGAAACACGCACGAAAAAATTATTTCGTTCCAAGCAGATGACGCACGGTGAGACGCTGTCTAGCTGTGTTGTCGCGCCATCATAAAAATAAAAATACCTTCTCTCACAATTTTTTTCTATCTCGAGGACCGAAGAACTTCAAAGCAACTCTTCCAAATATCAGTACTAGTACGATCAAACAACACAACAATGAGTAAACAAGAATTACAACACCGGGCCTACAAGGCGAGTGGTGTCTCTTATGAAGAATCCTTGAAGGTCACTCAGTTAGTTCCATGTCTCTACGAACGATTAGGTTCTGAAAGAGGTTGTGAAACACTGTCACAATTATTTTATGATGCTGTGTTTGAGGATACAGATAATGTTTGGTTTCTGAATATCTTTGTGAGTAGTACCAAAAGAGAAGCGGTGGAGAATCAATATCGATTTTTTGTGCAGATGTTCGGTGGACCTGCTCTCTATAAACAAAAGAAAGGTAAATATACCAGATTAGTTGGTCGGCATGCAGCCTATCCAATCGGACATACTGCTGCCGATCATTGGGTGAAACACATGGAGGATGCAATGAATGAACATCCGAATCTAAATAAATTAAACAAGAATAGCAATAATGACGGTGATGATGATGATGATGATGATGATGATAATAATAATAATACTAGAATGAATGAGAACGATATCATTGAAACGAAAGAAGCGATGCGTTTATATTTCCGATACACGGCTCATTACATTGTGGTGGCAAAAGAATATATGAGAGATGATCAGCTTAGTGGTGGAACTGGTGTAGACGAGGGAAGAGTTTGGTGAAATAGGGGAAAAGGAAAGGAAAGGAAAGGAAAGACAACGAAGAATGAGAGAGAGAGAGAGAGAGAGAGAACAAAAATTAACGATATATGAAAATGAGGAATTCATTCCTCTTATCCATGCTAAACCCAACAGATAGCATCTTGACTGGACCAAAACAACCATTTCTCCCATTGTCGAATGTGTTTTTATTAAGCTGCCGCAACGACGTGGATGGGGGGAGAATCTTGTTGTTTTTCACTCCAAGGAAGAAAATTCCAACGTGGCGAATCGAATCGAGAAGCAGCAACACCTAGTAGAAACGAAAGGTAAGAAATCAAGGCTAGTAGATAACGTTTATTAAGAGAAATTTTTGAGAACAACTGAAGGTAGACGAAAGAGAAACGTAGAATTGAAAATGGAATAAATGAAGTTAAATTAAATTACATTACATTAATTAGTAAACATAGTAACATATAGAGATCATCATATAGCGGGTGGTTTATTGGTTGGTAGGACTAGATTGACATTTTGTACTTATTACTATTTTGTCTCTCCTAGCCCTTTTTTGCAGCAAGCTTATAAGCCAATAGAAACTTCGATTTTATATCTTTTATCGGCATTTTATGGTAAGAACCGTCAGTACCAGCAGCATCAACATCAGCATCAACCTTATCTTCATCACCATCAGCTTTCTTGGCAAGTTTCATAAATTCTTCACCAATGATTTTCATTGTACGGTATCGATTATTTCGTTCTTTTCTAGTGGAACCTGGATCATTCAATATTCTCCATATTGCTTCTCTTAATGTGGATGAGATATCCATTTGATTATAAATAGTAATCAATTGCATCAGATCTGGTAATGATTCCACCAAGTTCTCATAGTCATTACTGTCGTTCTTATTATTTTTTGCTGCTGCTGCAATTTGAGTAAGATCAACTATCTTCATATATAGATTATATCCTGCTTGTACAAATTCTTTTCTGCTATACCATTTCTGATAGGTATTCCGTACTCCAAGAGGTACTAATGACTTCAAGAATGATGTTTCTGCTAGTATAGAAGATCCAATAATTTCTAAGTAGGTTTGCCCATAAAAGTCCGAATCATTCAAAATTTGCAGTCCCTCGGTATAAATTTCTTTTCGAAACCGTTGTTCGGGCGATAAACAATCGTCGAAGGATGTTGTGGTGGTGGGATTAACATCATTATTTTTACACGTCGTAGTATCATCATTGACTAAGGATGACGTCTTATTGACCAAGAATGAAGCAATTTCCATGGATCGCATCTTCCGACGTAATTTATTTTTGTTCCTATCATCTTCATTGAAATATTCTTGTACATATCGAAGAATCAGTTCATTCAGGTTGGATGGATTTTCTTCTGTACCTTCGTGACTTTGTGCCATTTGGATGATGGACAGGAACTTAAAACTTGAATCAACAAATGATGTTAGACCTAATTCACCAACGAAATTTTCAACTATCGGTGAGGATGACATAGAATCTGATGACTCTGAAGAAGAATCTGATGGCTGCTCTGCTGATGATCCTCCTCCTCCGCCAGAAAAGAACACAGCCACGAAGACACTCGCATCGAAATTAATAAATTGTGAAAAATCATCACCACCACCACGATCATAGACAGCACGTTTCTCATCATCGGAGAGGATGGAATAGGCTGCATGTAATTCCACAAATTTTTGATGTGCTAATGGATCGTCTCGATTTTTATCGGGATGTGTATTTCTTGCTTTTGAAAAATATGCTTTTTTGATGATTGATTTAGAGGCATCCGAGGATATCTCTAATAAATCATATAATCCAGTATCAACAACCTTGGTAGTACGACGTCTTTTTGTCGCTTCTGCCTCCTGTTCTTGTAATTGTAATAACAATTCTTGACGCTCATGTTCCAGACTGGTACGGTTTTTAAAACATCGTTCATAGGGATCCCATTTTTTACGTTCAATAATCCAAGATTTTAAGGTGACAGGAGTTTCTACTAAACCCGACCAGATCGTGGCTCCTGCACGATAAATAGAATAGAAACTAATTGCTAATGCCGACACACTACCAACTACCCCACCCGACACAAATCCTAATAGTGTAGGAAGAACAATACCATCCTTCTTGTCATCGTCGACATCGCCACCAATATTATTATTATTATTCTCATTCTTGACGGTATAACTTCCAAATGCGATAAAGGCACCCAAGCCGAGAGGAAACCAATAAATGTGTTCCAGCCGCTAGACCACCACCCAGTAAAGTTTGGAAGGCTGAAATACTGGCTTCGACCACATCTCTTGGTTTGTTCTGATCGTCCTTTTGCTGTACAATATATTCTTGACAAAATCCCATGCTTGTTCTTGCGTGGTTGTATCGTCATTATTGTCACTGCTGTTGTTACTTATTA